>JAGMVL010001997.1:0-71533 GCA_019202695.1 Populus x sibirica | reverse complement strand
GGCCTCCAAAAACTCCGAGCAAAACTTTGATCGCAATCGAACGGTCGATCAAAAGTTATGGCCCTTTCAAACCGTTACTCTAGCGTGGCGCTACCGGGACCCCCACATCACCGAGTATGGATTCCACATGCACTCCATGAAAAAGGGCCTCTGAAAACTCCACTGAAAGTTTGATCGCGTTCTAACGGTCGGATCCAAAGTTATGGTCTGTTTCCAATCGTTACTCTAGCATGGCGCCACCGACCTCCACCTCACCGAGTGTGGATTGCACATGCACTCCATGGAAAGGGCCTCCCGAAACTCCGATAAAAGTTTGATCGCGATCCAACGGTCGGATCAAAAGTTATTGCCCTTTCCAATCGTTCCTCTAGCCTGCCGTGACCAGACCTCCACCTCACTGAGTATAGATTACCCATGCACTCCATGGAAAAGGGCCTCCGGAAACTCCAGCTAAAGTTTGATCGCGACCCAACGGTCGGATCAAAAGTTAAGGCAGTTTTGGACCGTTACTCTAGCCTCGGCGCTACCGGACCTCCACCTCATCGAGTATGGAATTCATATGCACTACAAGGAAGAGGGCCTCCAAAAACTCCAAGAAACTTTGATTGCAATCGAACGGTCCGATCAAAAGTTATGGCCCTTTCAAACCGTTACTCTAGCGTGGCGCTACCGCACCCCCACCTCACCGAGTATGGATTCCACATGCACTCCATGAAAAAGGGCCTCCGAAAACTCCATTGAAAGTTTAATCGCGTTCTAACGGTCGGATCCAAAGTTATGGTCGTTTCCAATCGTTACTCTAGCATGGCGCCACCCGACCTCCACCTCACCGAGTGTGGATTGCACATGCCCTCCATGGAAAGGGCCTCCGGAAACTCCAAGAAAAGTTTGATCGCGATCCAACGGTCGGATCAAAAGTTATTGCCCTTTCCAATCGTTCCTCTAGCCTGCCGTGACCAGACCTCCACCTCACTGAGTATAGATTACACATGCTTTCCATGGAAAAGGGCCTCCGGAAACTCCAGCTAAAGTTTGATCGCTACCCAACGGCCGTATCAAAAGTTATTGTCCTTTCGAAACCTTGCTCTAGCCTGCCGTGACTAGACATCCACCTCACCGTGTATGAATTCCATATGCACACCACGGAATAGGGCCTCCGAAAACCCAATGAAAGTTTGATCGCGATCCAACGGTTGGATCCAAAGTTAAGGCCCTTTCGGACAGGTTCCTCTAGCTTTGTCGCTACCGAGCTCCCTCGCCGAGTATGGATTGCACATGCACTTCATGGAAAAGGGCCTCCGAAAGCTCCAGTAAAAGTTTGATCGCCATCCAACAGTCGGATTCAAAGTTATGGCCCTTTAGAACCATTACTCTAGCCTGGCGCTACCAGACCTCCAACTCACCGAGTATGGATTGCACATGCACTCCATGGAAATGGGCCTCCGTAAACTCCAGTAAAAGTTTGATCGCGATCGAACGGTTGGATCAAAAGTTATGGCCCTTTCAAACCGTTACTCTAGCGTGGCGCTACCAGACCCCCACCTCATCGAGTATGGATTCCACATGCACTCCATGGAAAAGGGCCTCGAAAAATCCACTGAAAGTTTGATCGCGTTCCAACGGTCGGATCCAAAGTTATGGTTGTTTCCAATGTTACTCTAGCATGACGCCACTAGACCTCCACCTCACCGAGTGTGGATTGCACATGCACTCCATGGAAAAGGGCCTCCGAAAACTCCAGTAAAAGTTTGATCGCGTTCCAATGGTCAGATCCAAAGTTATGGCTCTTTCAAACCGTTACTCTTGCATTGCGCTACTAGACCTCCATCTCACCGAGTATGGATTGCACATGCACTCCATGGAAAGGGCCTCCGGAAACTCCAAGAAAGTTTCATCGCGATCCAACGGTCGGATCAAAAGTTATTGCCCTTTCCAATCGTTCCTCTAGCCTGCCGTGACCGCACCTCCACCTCACCGAGTATAGATTACACATGCACTCCATGGAGAAGGGCCTCCGGAAACTCCAGCTAAAGTTTGATCGCTACCCAACGGCCGTAGCAAAAGTTATTGTCCTTTCGAAACCTTGCTCTAGCCTGCCGTGACTAGACATCCACCTCACCGTGTATGCATTCCATATGCACACCATGGAATAGGGCCTCCGGAAACCCAAGAAAGTTTGATCGCGATCCAACGGTAGGATCCAAAGTTATGGCCCTTTCGGACAGTTCCTCTAGCCTGTCGCTACCGTGAGCTCCCTCACCGAGTATGGATTGCACATGCACTCCATGGAAAAGGGCCTCCGAAAACTCCAGTAAAAGTTTGATCGCGTTCCAATGGTCGGATCCAAAGTTATGGCTCTTTCAAACCGTTACTCTTGCATGGCGCTACTAGACCTCCATCTCACCGAGTATTGATTGCACATGCACTCCATGCAAAGGGCCTCCGAAAACTCCAAGAAAAGTTTGATCGTGATCTAACGGTCGGATGAAAAGTTATTGCCCTTTCCAATCGTTCCTCTAGCCTGCCGTGACCAGACCTCCACCTCACTGAGTATAGATTACACATGCACTCCATGGAGAAGGGCCTCCGGAAACTCCAGCCTAAAGTTTGATCGCTACCCAACGGCCGTAGCAAAAGTTATTGTCCTTTCGAAACCTTGCTCTAGCCTCGCCGTGACTAGACATCCACCTCACCGTGTATGCATTCCATATGCACACCATGGAATAGGGCCTCCGGAAACCCAAAAAGTTTGATCGCGATCCAACGGTAGGATCCAAAGTTATGGCCCTTTCGGACAGCTTCCTCTAGCCTGGCGCTACCGTAGCTCCTCGCCGAGTATGGATTGCACATGCACTCCATGGAAAAGGGCCTCCGAAAACTCCAAGAAAAGTTTGATCGCGTTCCAATGGTCGGATCCAAAGTTATGGCTCTTTCAAACCGTTACTCTTGCATGGCGCTACTAGACCTCCATCTCACCGAGTATTGATTGCACATGCACTCCATGCAAAGGGCCTCCGGAAACTCCAGTAAAAGTTTGATCGTGATCTAACGGTCGGATGAAAAGTTATTGCCCTTTCCAATCGTTCCTCTAGCCTGCCGTGACCAGACCTCCACCTCACTGAGTATAGATTACACATGCACTCCATGGAAAAGGGCCTCCGGAAACTCCAGCTAAAGTTTGATCGCTACCCAACGGCCGTATCAAAAGTTATTGTCCTTTCGAAACCTTGCTCTAGCCTGCCGTGACTAGACATCCACCTCACCGTGTATGAATTCCATATGCACGCATGGAATAGGGCCTCCGAAAACCCAAGTAAAAGTTTGATCGCGATCCAACGGTCGGATCCAAAGTTATGGCCCTTTCGACAGTTCCTCTAGCCTGTCGCTACCAGAGCTCCCTCAGCGAGTATGGATTGCACATGCACTCCATGGAAAAGGGCCTCCGGAAACTCCAGTAAAAGTTTGATCGCGATCCAACGGTCGGATCAAAAGTTATTGCCCTTTCCAATCGTTCCTCTAGCCTCGCCGTGACCGCACCTCCACCTCACCGAGTATAGATTACACATGCACTCCATGGAGAAGGGCCTCCGGAAACTCCAAAGCTAAAGTTTGATCGCTACCCAACGACCGTAGCAAAAGTTATTGTCCTTTCGAAACCTTGCTCTAGCCTGCCGTGACTAGACATCCACCTCACCGTGTATGCATTCCATATGCACACCATGGAATAGGGCCTCCGAAAACCTAGTAAAAGTTTGATCGCGATCCAACGGTTGGATCCAAAGTTAAGGCCCTTTCGGACAGTTCCTCTAGCCTTGTCGCTACCGTGAGCTCCCTCGCCGAGTATGGATTGCACATGCACTTAATGGAAAAGGGCCTCCGAAAGCTCCAAGAAAAGTTTGATCGCCATCCAACAATCGGATTCAAAGTTATGGCCCTTTAGAACCATTACTCTAGCTTCGGCGCTACCGCACCTCCAACTCACCGAGTATGGATTGCACATGCACTCCATGGAAATGGGCCTCCGTAAACTCCGCAAAAGTTTGATCGCGATCGAACGGTTGGATCAAAAGTTATGGCCCTTTCAAACCGTTACTCTAGCGTGGCGCTACCGCACCCCCACCTCATCGAGTATGGATTCCACATGCACTCCATGGAAAAGGGCCTCTGAAAAATCCACTGAAAGTTTGATCGCGTTCCAACGGTCGGATCCAAAGTTATGGTTGTTTCCAACGTTACTCTAGCATGGCGCCACTAGACCTCCACCTCACCGAGTGTGGATTGCACATGCACTCCATGGAAAAGGGCCTCCGAAAACTCCATAAAAGTTTGATCGCGTTCCAATGGTCGGATCCAAAGTTATGGCTCTTTCAAACCGTTACTCTTGCATGGCGCTACTAGACCTCCATCTCACCGAGTATGGATTGCACATGCACTCCATGGAAAGGGCCTCCGGAAACTCCAGTAAAAGTTTGATCGCGATCCAACGGTCGGATCAAAAGTTATTGCCCTTTCCAATCGTTCCTCTAGCCTGCCGTGTGACCGCACCTCCACCTCACCGAGTATAGATTACACATGCACTCCATGGAAAAGGGCCTCCGGAAACTCCGGCTAAAGTTTGATCGCGACCCAACGGTCGAATCAAAAGTTAAGGCAGTTTTGGACCGTTACTCTAGCCTGGCGCTACCAGACCTCCACCTCATCGAGTATGGAATTCATATGCACTACAAGGAAGAGGGCCTCCAAAAACTCCAGCAAAACTTTGATCGCAATCGAACGGTCAGATCAAAAGTTATGGCCCTTTCAAACCGTTACTCTAGCGTGGCGCTACCAGACCCCCACCTCACCGAGTATGGATTCCACATGCACTCCATGAAAAAGGGCCTCTGAAAACTCCATTGAAAGTTTAATCGCGTTCTAACGGTCGGATCCAAAGTTATGGCCGGTTTCCAATCGTTACTCTAGCATGGCGCCACCGACCTCCACCTCACCGAGTGTGGATTGCACATGCACTCCATGGAAAGGGCCTCCGGAAACTCCAAAAAAGTTTCATCGCGATCCAACGGTCGGATCAAAAGTTATTGCCCTTTCCAATCGTTCCTCTAGCCTCGCCGTGACCGGACCTCCACCTCACCGAGTATAGATTACACATGCACTCCATGGAAAAGGGCCTCCGGAAACTCCGGCTAAAGTTTGATCGCTACCCAACGGCCGTATCAAAAGTTATTGTCCTTTCGAAACCTTGCTCTAGCCTGCCGTGACTAGACATCCACCTCACCGTGTATGAATTCCATATGCACACCACGGAATAGGGCCTCCGAAAACCCAGTAAAAGTTTGATCGCGATCCAACGGTCGGATCCAAAGTTATGGCCCTTTCAGACAGTTCCTCTAGCCTGTCGCTACCAGAGCTCCCTCAACGAGTATGGATTGCACATGCACTCCATGGAAAAGGGCCTCCGAAAGCTCCAGTAAAAGTTTGATCGCCATCCAACAATGCCGGATCCAAAGTTATGGCCCTTTAGAACCATTACTCTAGCTTGGCGCTACCAGACCTCCAACTCACCGAGTATGGATTGCACATGCACTCCATGGAAATGGGCCTCCGTAAACTCCAGTAAAAGTTTGATCGCGATCCAACGGTCGGATCAAAAGTTATTGCCCTTTCCAATCGTTCCTCTAGCCTGCCGTGACCAGACCTCCACCTCACTGAGTATAGATTACACATGCACTCCATGGAGAAGGGCCTCCGGAAACTCCAGCTAAAGTTTGATCGCTACCCAACGGCCGTAGCAAAAGTTATTGTCCTTTCGAAACCTTGCTCTAGCCTGCCGTGACTAGACATCCACCTCACCGTGTATGCATTCCATATGCACACCATGGAATAGGGCCTCCGGAAACCCAGTAAAAGTTTGATCGCGATCCAACGGTTGGATCCAAAGTTATGGCCCTTTCGGACAGTTCCTCTAGCCTGTCGCTACCAGAGCTCCCTCAGCGAGTATGGATTGCACATGCACTTCATGGAAAAGGGCCTCCGAAAGCTCCAAGAAAGTTTGATCGCCATCCAACAGTCGGATTCAAAGTTATGGCCCTTTAGAACCATTACTCTAGCCCGGCGCTACCGCACCTCCAACTCACCGAGTATGGATTGCACATGCACTCCATGGAAATGGGCCTCCGTAAACTCCAGTAAAAGTTTGATCGCGATCGAACGGTTGGATCAACAGTTATGGCCCTTTCAAACCGTTACTCTAGCGTGGCGCTACCAGACCCCCACCTCATCGAGTATGGATTCCACATGCACTCCATGGAAAAGGGCCTCTGAAAAATCCACCGAAAGTTTGATCGCGTTCCAACGGTCGGATCCAAAGTTATGGTTGTTTCCAACGTTACTCTAGCATGGCGCCACTAGACCTCCACCTCACCGAGTGTGGATTGCACATGCACTCCATGGAAAAGGGCCTCCGAAAACTCCAGTAAAAGTTTGATCGCGTTCCAATGGTCGGATCCAAAGTTATGGCTCTTTCAAACCGTTACTCTTGCATAGCGCTACTAGACCTCCATCTCACCGAGTATGGATTGCACATGCACTCCATGGAAAGGGCCTCAGGAAACTCCAGTAAAAGTTTGATCGCGATCCAACGGTCGGATCAAAAGTTATTGCCCTTTCCAATCGTTCCTCTAGCCTGCCGTGACCAGACCTCCACCTCACTGAGTATAGATTACACATGCACTCCATGGAAAAGGGCCTCCGGAAACTCCAGCTAAAGTTTGATCGCGACCCAACGGTCGGATCAAAAGTTAAGGCAGTTTTGGACCGTTACTCTAGCCTGGCGCTACCAGACCTCCACCTCATCGAGTATGGAATTCATATGCACTACAAGGAAAAGGGCCTCCAAAAACTCCAGTAAAACATTGATCGCAATCGAACGGTCAGATCAAAAGTTATGGCCCTTTCAAACCGTTACTCTAGCGTGGTGCTACCGCACCCCCACCTCACCGAGTATGGATTCCACATGCACTCCATGAAAAAGGGCCTCCGAAAACTCCATTGAAAGTTTAATCGCGTTCCAACGGTCGGATCCAAAGTTATGGCCGTTTCCAATCGTTACTCTAGCATGGCGCCACCAGACCTCCACCTCACCGAGTGTGAATTGCACATGCACTACATGGAAAAGGGCCTTCGGAAACTCCAAAGAAAAGTTTGATCACGATCCAACGGTCGGATCAAAAGTTATTGCCCTTTCGAACCGTTATTGTAACCTTCCGTGACCAAACCTCCACCTCACTGAGTATAGATTTCACATGCACTCCATGGAAAAGGGCCTCCGAAAACTCCAGTAAAAGTTTGATCGCGTTCCAATGGTCGGATCCAAAGTTATGGCTCTTTCAAACCGTTACTCTTGCATGGCGCTACTAGACCTCCATCTCACCGAGTATGGATTGCACATGCACTCCATGCAAAAGGCCTCCGGAAACTCCAGTAAAAGTTTGATCGCGATCCAACGGTCGGATGAAAAGTTATTGCCCTTTCCAATCGTTCCTCTAGCTTGCCGTGACCAGACCTCCACCTCACTGAGTATAGATTACACATGCACTCCATGGAGAAGGGCCTCCGGAAACTCCAGCTAAAGTTTGCTCGCTACCCAACGGCCGTATCAAAAGTTATTGTCCTTTCGAAACCTTGCTCTAGCCTCGCCGTGACTAGACATTCACCTCACCGTGTATGAATTCCATATGCACACCATGGAATAGGGCCTCCGGAAACCCAAGTAAAAGTTTGATCGCGATCCAACGGTTGGATCCAAAGTTATGGCCCTTTCGGACCGTTCCTCTAGCCTGTCGCTACCGGAGCTCCCTCACCGAGTATGGATTCCACATGCACTCCATGAAAAAGGGCCTCTGAAAACTCCACTGAAAGTTTAATCGCGTTCTAACGGTTGGATCCAAAGTTATGGTTGTTTCCAATCGTTACTCTAGCATGGCGCCACCGCGACCTCCACCTCACCGAGTGTGGATTGCACATGCACTACATGGAAAAGGGCCTTCGGAAACTCCAGTAAAAGTTTGATCACGATCCAACGGTCGGATCAAAAGTTATTGCCCTTTCGAACCGTTACTGTAACCTTCCGTGACCACACCTCCACCTCACTGAGTATAGATTTCACATACACTCCATGGAAATGGGCCTCCGTAAACTCCAGTAAAAGTTTTATCGCGATCGAACGGTTGGATCAAAAGTTATGGCCCTTTCAAACCGTTACTCTAGCGTGGCGCTACCAGATCCCCACCTCATCGAGTATGGATTGCACATGCACTCCATGCAAAGGGCCTCCGGAAACTCCAAGAAAGTTTGATCGCGATCCAACGGTCGGATCAAAAGTTATTGCCCTTTCCAATCGTTCCTCTAGCCCCGCGTGACCAGACCTCCACCTCACTGAGTATAGATTACACATGCACTCCATGGAAAACGGCCTCCGGAAACTCCAGCTAAAGTTTGATCGCGACCCACCGGCCGTATCAAAAGTTATTGTCCTTTCGAAACCTTGCTCTAGCCTGCCGTGACTAGACATCCACCTCACCGTGTATGGATTCCATATGCACACCATGGAATAGGGCCTCCGAAACCCCAAGAAAGTTTGATCGCGATCCAACGGTCGGATCCAAAGTTATGGCCCTTTCGGACCGTTCCTCGCGGCGCGCCTGCCACTCCACCTCGAGCGAGTATGGATTGCACATGCACTCCATGGAAAAGGGCCTCCGAAAGCTCCAGTAAAAGTTTGATCGCCATCCAACAGTCGGATTCAAAGTTATGGCTCTTTAGAACCGTTACTCTAGCCTGGCGCTACCAGACCTCCAACTCACCGAGTATGGATTGCACATGCACTCCATGGAATATGGCCTCCGGAAACTACAGTAAAAGTTTGTTCACGATCCAACGGTCGGATCCATAGTTATAGCCCTTTCGGACAGTTTCTCTAGCCTGGCACTACCAGACCACCCTCATCGAGTATGGATTGCATATGCACTCCATGGAAAAGGGCCTCTGAAAACTCCAATGAAAGTTTGATCGCGTTCCAACGGTCGGATCCAAAGTTATGGTCGTTTCCAATCGTTATTCTAGCATGGCGCCACCGCACCTCCACCTCACCGAGTGTGGATTGCACATGCACTCCATGGAAAAGGGCCTCTGAAAACTCCAGTAAAAGTTTGATTGCGATCCAACGGTCGGATCAAAAGTTATGGCAGTTTTGAACCGTTACTCTAGCCTGGCGCTACCAGACCTCCAACTCACCGAGTATGGATTGCACATGCACTCCATGGAAATGGGCCTCCGTAAACTCCAAGAAAAGTTTTATCGCGATCGAACGGTTGGATCAAAAGTTATGGCCCTTTCAAACCGTTATTCTAGCGTGGCGCTACTGCACCCCCACCTCATCGAGTATGGATTCCACATGCACTCCATGGAAAAGGGCCTCTGAAAAAACCAGTAAAAGTTTGATCGCGTTCCAACGGTCGGATCCAAAGTTATGGTTGTTTCCAACGTTACTCTAGCGTGGCGCTACCAGATCCCCACCTCATCGAGTATGGATTGCACATGCACTCCATGCAAAGGGCCTCCGGAAACTCCAGTAAAAGTTTGATCGCGATCCAACGGTCGGATCAAAAGTTATTGCCCTTTCCAATCGTTCCTCTAGCCTGCCGTGACCAGACCTCCACCTCACTGAGTATAGATTACACATGCACTCCATGGAAAACGGCCTCTGAAAAATCCACTGAAAGTTTGATCGCGTTCCAACGGTCGGATCCAAAGTTATGGTTGTTTCCAACGTTACTCTAGCATGGCGCCACTAGACCTCCACCTCACCGAGTGTGGATTGCACATGCACTCCATGGAAAAGGGCCTCCGAAAACTCCAGTAAAAGTTTGATCGCGTTCCAATGGTCGGATCCAAAGTTATGGCTCTTTCAAACCGTTACTCTTGCATTGCGCTACTAGACCTCCATCTCACCGAGTATGGATTGCACATGCACTCCATGGAAAGGGCCTCCGAAACTCCAAGAAAAGTTTCATCGCGATCCAACGGTCGGATCAAAAGTTATTGCCCTTTCCAATCGTTCCTCTAGCCTGCCATGACCAGACCTCCACCTCACTGAGTATAGATTACACATGCATTCCATGGACAAAGGCCTCCGGAAACTCCAGCTAAAGTTTGATCGCGACCCACCGGCCGTATCAAAAGTTATTGTCCTTTCGAAACCTTGCTCTAGCCTGCCGTGACTAGACATCCACCTCACCGTGTATGCATTCCATATGCACACCATGGAATAGGGCCTCCGGAAACCCAGTAAAAGTTTGATCGCCATCCAACAGTCGGATTCAAAGTTATTGCCCTTTCGAACCGTTACTGTAACCTTCCGTGACCAAACCTTCACCTCACTGAGTATAGATTGCACATGCACTCCATGGAAAAAGGCCTCCGAAAGCTCCAGTAAAAGTTTGATCGCCATCCAACAGTCGGATTCAAAGTTATGGCCCTTTAGAACCATTACTCTAGCCTGGCGCTACCGGACCTCCAACTCACCGAGTATGGATTGCACATGCACTCCATGGAAATGGGCCTCCGTAAACTCCAAGAAAAGTTTGATCGCGATCGAACGGTTGGATCAAAAGTTATGGCCCTTTCAAACCGTTATTCTAGCGTGGCGCTACCAGACCCCCACCTCATCGAGTATGGATTCCACATGCACTGCATGGAAAAGGGCCTCTGAAAAAACCAGTAAAATTTTGATCGCGTTCCAACGGTCGGATCCAAAGTTATGGTTGTTTCCAACGTTACTCTAGCATGGCGCCACCAGCACCTCCACCTCACCGAGTGTGGATTGCACATGCACTCCATGGAAAAGGGCCTCCGAAAACTCCAGTAAAAGTTTGATTGCGATCCAACGGTCGGATCAAAAGTTATGGCAGTTTTGAACCGTTACTCTAGCCCGGCGCTACCGCACCTCCAACTCACCGAGTATGGATTGCACATGCACTCCATGGAAATGGGCCTCCGTAAACTCCAGTAAAAGTTTTATCGCGATCGAACGGTTGGATCAAAAGTTATGGCCCTTTCAAACCGTTATTCTAGCGTGGCGCTACCAGACCCCCACCTCATCGAGTATGGATTCCACATGCACTCCATGGAAAAGGGCCTCTGAAAAAACCAGTAAAAGTTTGATCGCGTTCCAACGGTCGGATCCAAAGTTATGGTTGTTTCCAACGTTACTCTAGCGTGGCGCTACCACGATCCCCACCTCATCGAGTATGGATTGCACATGCACTCCATGCAAAGGGCCTCCGGAAACTCCGCTAAAAGTTTGATCGCGATCCAACGGTCGGATCAAAAGTTATTGCCCTTTCCAATCGTTCCTCTAGCCTCGCCGTGACCGAGACCTCCACCTCACCGAGTATAGATTACACATGCACTCCATGGAAAACGGCCTCCGAAAAATCCACCGAAAGTTTGATCGCGTTCCAACGGTCGGATCCAAAGTTATGGTTGTTTCCAACGTTACTCTAGCATGGCGCCACTAGACCTCCACCTCACCGAGTGTGGATTGCACATGCACTCCATGGAAAAGGGCCTCCGAAAACTCCAAGAAAGTTTGATCGCGTTCCAATGGTCGGATCCAAAGTTATGGCTCTTTCAAACCGTTACTCTTGCATTGCGCTACTAGACCTCCATCTCACCGAGTATGGATTGCACATGCACTCCATGGAAAGGGCCTCCGAAACTCCAAGAAAGTTTCATCGCGATCCAACGGTCGGATCAAAAGTTATTGCCCTTTCCAATCGTTCCTCTAGCCTCGCCATGACCGACCTCCACCTCACCGAGTATAGATTACACATGCATTCCATGGACAAAGGCCTCCGGAAACTCCAGGCTAAAGTTTGATCGCGACCCACCGCCGTATCAAAAGTTATTGTCCTTTCGAAACCTTGCTCTAGCCTCGCCGTGACTAGACATCCACCTCACCGTGTATGCATTCCATATGCACACCATGGAATAGGGCCTCCGGAAACCCAGTAAAAGTTTGATCGCCATCCAACAGTCGGATTCAAAGTTATTGCCCTTTCGAACCGTTACTCTAGCCCGGCGCTACTGCAGCCTCCAACTCACCGAGTATGGATTGCACATGCACTCCATGGAAATGGGCCTCCGTAAACTCCAAAAAAGTTTGATCGCGATCGAACGGTTGGATCAAAAGTTATGGCCCTTTCAAACCGTTATTCTAGCGTGGCGCTACTGCACCCCCACCTCATCGAGTATGGATTCCACATGCACTCCATGGAAAAGGGCCTCTGAAAAAACCAGTAAAAGTTTGATCGCGTTCCAACGGTCGGATCCAAAGTTATGGTTGTTTCCAACGTTACTCTAGCATGGCGCCACTAGACCTCCACCTCACCGAGTGTGGATTGCACATGCACTCCATGGAAAAGGGCCTCCGAAAAACTCCAAGAAAAGTTTGATCGCGATCGAACGGTTGGATCAACAAGTTATGGCCCTTTCAAACCGTTACTCTAGCGTGGCGCTACCGCACCCCCACCTCATCGAGTATGGATTCCACATGCACTCCATGGAAAAGGGCTCTGAAAAATCCACTGAAAGTTTGATCGCGTTCCAACGGTCGGATCTAAAGTTATGGTTGTTTCCAACATTACTCTAGCATGGCGCCACTAGACCTCCACCTCACCGAGTGTGGATGGCACATGCACTCCATGGAAAAGGGCCTCCGAAAACTCCACTGAAAGTTTAATCGCGTTCTAACGGTCGGATCCAAAGTTATGGTTGTTTCCAAACGTTACTCTAGCATGGCGCCACCAGACCTCCAACTCACCGAGTATGGATTGCACATGCACTCCATGGAAATGGGCCTCCGTAAACTCCAAGAAAAGTTTGATCGCGATCGAACGGTTGGATCAAAAGTTATGGCCCTTTCAAACCGTTACTCTAGCGTGGCGCTACTGCACCCCCACCTCATCGAGTATGGATTCTACATGCACTCCATGGAAAAGGGCTCTGAAAAAATCCACCGAAAGTTTGATCGCGTTCCAACGGTCGGATCCAAAGTTATGGTTGTTTCCAACGTTACTCTAGCATGGCGCCACTAGACCTCCACCTCACCGAGTGTGGATGGCACATGCACTCCATGGAAAAGGGCCTCCGAAAACTCCACTGAAAGTTTAATCGCGTTCTAACGGTCGGATCCAAAGTTATGGTTGTTTCCAAACATTACTCTAGCATGGCGCCACCGACCTCCACCTCACCGAGTATGGATTGCACATGCACTCCATGGAAAGGGCCTCCGGAAACTCCAATAAAAGTTTGATCGCGATCCAACGGTCGGATCAAAAGTTATTGCCCTTTCCAATCGTTCCTCTAGCCTCGCCGTGACCGCATCTCCACCTCACCGAGTATAGATTACACATGCACTCCATGGAAAAGGGCCTCCGGAAACTCCAGTAAAAGTTTGATCGCCATCCAACAGTCGGATTCAAAGTTATGGCCCTTTAGAACCCTTATTCTAGCCTGGCACTACTGCACCTCCAACTCACCGAGTATGGATTGCACATGCACTCCATGGAAATGGGCCTCCGTAAACTCCAAGAAAAGTTTGATCGCGATCGAACGGTTGGATCAAAAGTTATGGCCCTTTCAAACCGTTACTCTAGCGTGGCGCTACCGCACCCCCACCTCATCGAGTATGGATTCCACATGCACTCCATGGAAAAGGGCTCTGAAAAATCCACTGAAAGTTTGATCGCGTTCCAACGGTCGGATCCAAAATTATGGTTGTTTCCAACGTTACTCTAGCATGGCGCCACTAGACCTCCACCTCACCGAGTGTGGATTGCACATGCACTCCATGGAAAAGGGCCTCCGAAAGCTCCAGTAAAAGTTTGATCGCGTTCCAATGGTCGGATCCAAAGTTATGGCTCTTTCAAACCGTTACTCTTGCATGGCGCTACTAGACCTCCACCTCACCGAGTGTGGATTGCACATGCACTCCATGGAAAGGGCCTCCGGAAACTCCAGTAAAAGTTTGATCGCCATCCAACAGTCGGATTCAAAGTTATTGCCCTTTCGAACCGTTACTGTAACCTTCCGTGACCCAACCTTCACCTCACTGAGTATAGATTGCACATGCACTCCATGGAAAAGGGCCTCCGAAAGCTCCAGTAAAAGTTTGATCGCCATCCAACAGTCGGATTCAAAGTTATGGCCCTTTAGAACCATTACTCTAGCCTGGCGCTACCGGACCTCCAACTCACCGAGTATGGATTGCACATGCACTCCATGGAAATGGGCCTCCGTAAACTCCAAGAAAAGTTTGATCGCGATCGAACGGTTGGATCAAAAGTTATGGCCCTTTCAAACCGTTACTCTAGCGTGGCGCTACCGCACCCCCACCTCATCGAGTATGGATTCCACATGCACTCCATGGAAAAGGGCCTCCGAAAAATCCACCGAAAGTTTGATCGCGTTCCAACGGTCGGATCCAAAGTTATGGTTGTTTCCAACGTTACTCTAGCATGGCGCCACTAGACCTCCACCTCACCGAGTATGGATTCATATGCACTACACGGAAAAGGGCCTCCGGAAACTCCAATAAAAGTTTGATCGCCATCTAACAGTCGGATTCAAAGTTATGGCCCTTTAGAACCATTACTCTAGCCTGGCGCTACCAGACCTCCAACTCACCGAGTATGGATTCCACATGCACTCCATGGAAAAGGGCCTCCGAAAACTCCAGTAAAAGTTTGATCGCGTTCCAATGGTCGGATCCAAAGTTATGGCTCTTTCAAACCGTTACTCTTGCATGGCGCTACTAGACCTCCATCTCACCGAGTATGGATTGCACATGCACTCCATGGAAAGGGCCTCAGAAACGCCAAAAAAGTTTGATCGCGATCCAACGGTCGGATCAAAAGTTATTGCCCTTTCCAATCGTTCCTCTAGCCTCGGCGCGTGACCGACCTCCACCTCACCGAGTATAGATTACACATGCACTCCATGGAAAAGGGCCTCCGAAACTCCAAGAAAAGTTTGATCGCGACCCAACGGTCGGATCAAAAGTTAAGGCGCTTTTGGACCGTTACTCTAGCCTCGGCGCTACCGCACCTCCACCTCATCGAGTATGGAATTCATATGCACTACACGGAAGAGGGCCTCCAAAAACTCCAGTAAAACTTTGATCGCAATCGAACGATCGGATCAAAAGTTATGGCCCTTTCAAACCATTACTCTAGCGTGGCGCTACCAGACCCCCACCTCACCGAGTATGGATTCCACATGCACTCCATGGAAAGGGCCTCTGAAAACTCGAGTGAAAGTTTGATCGCGTTCCAACGGTCGGATCCAAAGTTATGGCTCTTTCAAACCGTTACTCTAGCACGGCGCGTACTGCACCCTCCACCTCACCGAGTATGGATTGCACATGCACTCCACGGAAAGGGCCTCCGGAAACTCCAACAAAAGTTTGATCGCGATCCAACGGTCGGATCAAAAGTTAAGGCGCTTTTGAACCGTTACTCTAGCCTGGCGCTACCAGACCTCCACCTCACCGAGTATGGAATTCATATGCACTACACGTAAAAGGGCTTCCGGAAACTCCAAGAAAACTTTGATCGGGATCCAACGGTCGGATCAAAAGTTATGGCCCTTTCAAACCGTTACTCTAGCGTGGCGCTACCAGGACCCCCAACTCACCGAGTATGCATTCCACATGCACTCTATGGAAAGGGGCCTCCGCAAACTCCGAAAAAGTTTGATCGCGATCCAACGGCGAATCCAAAGTTATGGCCCTTTCATACCGTCACTCTAGCGTGGCGCTACCAGACCCCTACGTCACCGAGTATGCATTCCACATGCACTCCATGGAAAAGGGCCTCCGCAAATTCCAGTAAAAGTTTGATCCCGTTCCAACGGTCAGATCCAAAGTTATTGCCCTTTTGAACCGTTACTGTAGCCTGTCGTGACCAGACCTCCACCTCACTGAGTATAGATTTCACATGCACTGCATGGAAAAGGGCCTCCGGAAACTCCAGCAAAAATTTGATGGCGATCCAACGGTCAGATCAAAAGTTATTGCCCTTTCGAACCGTTACTGTAGCCTTCCGTGACCAGACCTCCACCTCACTCAGTATAGATTTGACATGCACTCCATGGAAAAGGGTCTTGTCACGACCAAAAGATTGATGTCTTATCCCAAGTGCAGGAGTGTCAAAGTAATAAATAACCCGAAAGACCGGGTCGAACCACGTAGAGGTTAATTGTATAAATTATAAATAACAATACAACAACAACAACAACAACAACAACAATAACAATAATAGTAATAATAGTAATAATAATAATAATAATAATAATAATACTCAGTACGTGGCGTTGTTATACCTGAGAATGATCTAAAAGATCGGGTCACGTGTTTCCAAACTTTATATACCGATTTTATGAAAAGATCAAAGAGATATATTATATAATATAAACAGATTTCGATGCGAATGAACAAGGCAAGACCAACAATGTCGGATCCTTGATCAAACACAGAGCATACTTAACGTACATAACATATAACAAGAATGTAAATAATAATAATAATAGTAGTAGTAGTAGTAGTAATAAAAAGAAGAAGAGGAAGAAATTAATGTGAACTTTGAGATGGAAGATTAATGTAAGGATTAAACAATGATAAAAACAAATGTCAAGGTTAGAGGATTCACTAATGGTATTTCAAATAAATATAATATAAACTCTTTTTATTACTCAACTAGAAACCACACACAAAGGAGGTTCTAATCGGATGATTTATCATTAATGGCTCATTATAAAGTATTAACATGATCATATTAATTATCTTGTCTAAGTAACACCATACTTATAAATATCATCAGCATTCATGTTGCTAGCTTATGCTAACAACAAATCAAGTTCCTATCATAACAACGATGTCGGACTAAAAACTATGAAGGATCAAGCATTCGATGTACCAAGTGTTATACAACATAAATCTAGATTAACCATTTAACAAGCAAGGTATTAAGAATTAGTAAGATAAAAAGATAAGACATGCTAATAACAATTTATCTTGGATATAAACATTAAAGTCCATGTTGAGTTTATATTATACCTTATTCTAACACCATTAGTAAAACCTTTTCACCTTGACATAATTAACTTAGCTAAACATAATGAAGAAGAAAAACATAAATAAACAAGATAAGAACATGATTACGATATAAGTTAACTAAGTATATGAAAGGAAATGAAAAAGCATAAACAAGAGATTAATATAACATGAAAGAAAACTTGAACATTACAAAGATATAAAGAGAGAAAGCAAGAAGATGATTTTGATCCTAAAAATAATATGACTAAATACATGGCAAATGCCTCCTTTTATAGGCTAAGATTCAGAACTATTGATTGGTAGGCAACCATTGATTTGGTGGCTGGTTTTTGACATTGTTGGTCACTGGTTCTTGATATTGTTGGCTGATTTTTGATATTGTTGGTCACTGGTTCTTGATATTGTTGGCTGATTTTTGATATTGTTGGCTGGCCAAAACGTCATTTCTAACATCAGAATTTGAGCCCTTTGTTTCATGAAATCTATGGGAAATTGTCTCAGCTTTCTAGCAAAAAAAACCAGAGCTCATTTGGACTTCTAGAACTCAAGATATGAGCTGAAAACCGAACAAGTGTTTGAGTTGCAGGACAGGTTCCGACTTCTCCGTTGTTGCTAAGATTTGAACTTGAAAACGGCAGAATTGAGTCTTGGACCCTTCATGAAAGTTTTAGGTCTATGTCTTATCTTTCCATCCATATAAAGTGGACCTAAATCCGAGTTCTACAACTCCAGTTATGATCAAATAACCGAATGGTGTCCCAGCTTGGAATTGAACCAAAGATCTCTTCTCCTAGCCTAGTCCTCCTTTTGTCTCTTCACTTTCAATAGTTAATCACATCAATCAATCCTTTGAATTATGAGATATACCTGCATTCAAAACAAGCATTTACCATAAATTAAAGATATATTATATTATTAGACTTGTTATTATAAAACATGCTTTAGTTAGGGAATTTAACGATACTTTAGTGCAATACGATGATATAAAGCCTTAATGAGAATGCACTTTTAAGTACTAATCAGTCTCTGGAAAATCTAGCAAAAATTTGATCGCGATCCAACGGTCGGATCAAAAGTTATAGCCGTTTGGAACTGTTACTCTAGCCTGGCTCTACCAGACCTCCACCTCATCGAGTACGGAATTCACATGCACTCCACGAAAAAAGGCCTCCGAAAACTATAGTAAAAGTTTGATCCCCATCCAACGATCGGGTCCAAAGTTATGGCCCTTTAGAACCATTACTCTAGCCTGGCGCTACCGACCTCCACCTCACCGTGTATGGATTGCACATGCACTCCATGGAAACGGCCCTCCGAAAACTCCAATAAAAGTTTGATCGCGATCCAACAGCCGTATCAAAAGTTATTGTCCTTTCTAAACCTTGCTTTAGCCTGCCGTCACCAGACGTCCACCTAACCGTGTATGGATTCCACATGCACTCCATAGAATACATGGCTTCCGCAAACTCCAGTAAAACTTTGATCGCGATCCAACGGTCGGATCCAAAGTTATGGCCCTTTCGAACCGTTACTCTAGCCTGGCGGTACTAGACCTCCACCTCACCGAGTATGGATTCCACACGCACTCCATGGAAAAGGGCCTCCGAAAACTCCAAGAAAAGTTTGATCGCGTTCCAACTTGGCTCTGGATCCAAAGTTATGGCTCTTTCAAACCGTTACTCTAGCTTGGCGCTACCGCACCTCCACCTCACCGAGTATGGATTCCAAATCCACTCCATGGAAAAGGGCCTCTCGCAAACTCCAAGAAAACTTTGATCGCGATCCAACGGCCGGATCCAAAGTTCTGGCTCTTTCAAACCGTTACTCTAGCATGGCGCTACCAGACCTCCACCTCACCGAGTATGGATTCCAAATCCACTCCATGGAAAAGGGCCTCCGCAAACTCCAGTAGAACATTGATCGCGATCCAACGGTCGGATCCAAAGTTATGGCCCTTTCAAACCGTCACTCTAGCGTGGCGCTACCAGACCCCTACCTCACCGAGTATGCATTCCACATACACTCCATGGAAAAGGGCCTCCACAAATTCCAAGAAAGTTTGATCCCGTTCCAACGGTCACATCCAAAGTTATTGCCCTTTTGAACCGTTACTGTAGCCTGTCGTGACCAGACCTCCACCTCACTGAGTATAGATTTCACATGCACTGCATGGAAAAGGGCCTCCGGAAACTCCAAAGAAAATTTGATGGCGATCCAACGGTCAGATCAAAAGTTATTGCCATTTCAAACCGTTACTGTAGACTTCCGTGACCAGACCTCCACCTCACTCAGTATAGATTTCACATGCACTCCATGGAAAAGGGTATCCGGAAAATCTAGCAAAAATTTGATCGCGATCCAACGGTCGGATCAAAAGTTATGGCCGTTTGGAACGTTACTCTAGCCTGGCTCTACCAGACCTCCACCTTATCGAGTACGGAATTCACATACACTCCACGAAAAAAGGCCTCCGAAAACTCCAGTAAAAGTTTGATCGCCATCCAACGGTCGAATCCAAAGTTATGGCCCTTTAGAACCATTACTCTAGCCTGGCGCTACTGCACCTCCACCTCACCGAGTATGGATTGCACATGCACTCCATGGAAATGGCCCTCCGAAAACTTCAATAAAAGTTTGATCACGATCCAACGGCCGTATCAAAAGTTATTGTCCTTTCTAAACCTTGCTTTAGCCTGCCGTGACCAGACGTCCACCTCACCGTGTTTGGATTCCACATGCACTCCATAGAATAGGGCCTCCGCACACTCCAAGTAAAACTTTGATCGCGATCCAACGGCCGGATCCAAAGTTATGGCCTTTTCGAACCGTTACTCTAGCCTGGCGGTACCGCACCTCCACCTCACCGAGTATGGATTCCACACGCACTCCATGGAAAAGGGCCTCTGAAAACTCCAGTAAAAGTTTGATCGCGTTCCAACGGTCGGATCCAAAGTTATGGATCTTTCAAACCGTTACTCTAGCTTGGTGCTACCAGACCTCCACCTCACCGAGTATGGATTCCAAATCCACTCCATGGAAAAGGGCCTCCGCAAACTCCAGTAGAACTTTGATCGCAATCTAACGATCGAATCCAAAGTTATGGCCCTTTCGAACCGTTACTCTAGCGTGGCGCTACCAAATCTCAACGTCACCGTGTATGGATTCCACATGCACTCCATGGAATAGGGCCTCCGGAAACTCCAAGAAAGTTTGATCGCGATCCAACGGTCGGATCCATAGTTATGGCCCTTTCGGACAGTTCCTCTAGCCTGGCGCTACCAGACCTCCCTAAGCGAGTATGGATTGCACATGCACTCCATGGAAAAGGGCCTCCGAAAGCTCCAGTAAAAGTTTGATCGCGATCCAATGGTCGGATCCAAAGTTATGGCCCTGTCGAACCATTATTCTAGCGTTGCGCTACCAGACCTCCACCTCACCGAGTATGGATTCCACATGCAATCCATGGAAAAGGGCCTCCAAAAGCTCCAGTGAAAGTTTGATAGCGTTCCAACGATCGGATCCAAAGTTATGGCTATTTCCAACCGTTACTCTAGCCTGGCGCTACCAGACCTCCACCTCAATGAGTATGGATTCCACATCCACTCCATGGAAAAGGGCCTCCACAAACTCCAAGAAACATTGATCGCGATCCAACGGTCAAATCCAAAGTTATGGCCCTTTCGAACCGTTACTCTAGCGTGGCGCTACCAGACCTCCACCTTATCGAGTATGGATTCCATACGCAATCCATGGAAAAGGGCCTCCAAAAGCTCTAGTAAAAGTTTGATCGCGATCAATGGTCGGATCCAAAGTTATGCCTTTTTCAAACCGTTACTCTAGCATGGCGCTACCAGACCTCCACCTCAATGAGTATGGATTCCACATCCACTCCATGGAAAAGGGCCTCCACAAACTCCAGTAAAACTTTGATCGCGATCCAACAGTCGTACCCAAAGTTATGGCCCTTTCGAACCGTTACTCTAGCCTCGGCGGTACCGCACCTCCACCTCACCGAGTATGGATTCCACACGCACTCCATGGAAAAGGGCCTCCGAAAGCTCCAAAGAAAAGTTTGATCGCGTCCCAACGGTCGGATCCAAAGTTATGGCCCTTTCGAACCGTTACTCTAGCATGGCGCTACCAGACGTCCACCTCACCGAGTATGGATTCCACATGCACTCCATGGAAAAGGGCCTCTGAAAGCTCTAGTAAAACTTTGATCGTGTTCCAACGGTCGGATCCAAAGTTATGGCCCTTTCGAACCGTTACTCTAGCATGGCGCTACCAGACCTCCACCTCACCGAGTATGGATTCCATATGCA
Source organism: Populus x sibirica (assembly GCA_019202695.1). Classification (NCBI taxonomy): domain Eukaryota; kingdom Viridiplantae; phylum Streptophyta; class Magnoliopsida; order Malpighiales; family Salicaceae; genus Populus; species Populus x sibirica. The sequence continues at coordinate 50,038 of JAGMVL010001997.1, read as the reverse complement.
ATCCATGGAAAAGGGCCTCCGAAAGCTCTAGTAAAAGTTTGATCGCGATCAATGGCTCGGATCCAAAGTTATGCCTTTTTGAAACCGTTACTCTTGCATGGTGCTACCAGACCTCCACCTCACCGAGTATGGATTGCAAATCCACTCCATGGAAAAGGGCCTCCGCAAACTCCAGTAAAACTTTGATCGCGATCCAACGATCGAATCCAAAGTTATGGCCCTTTCGAACCATTACTCTAGCGTGGCGCTACCAAACCTCCACCTCACCGAGTATGGATTCCACATCCATTCCATGGAAAAGGGCCTCCGCAAACTCCAGTAAAACTTTGATCGCGATTCAATGATCGAATCCGAAAGTTATGGCCCTTTCGAACCATTACTCTAGCGTGGCGCTACCAAACCTCCACCTCACCGAGTATGGATTGCATATGCACTCCATGGAATAAGGCCTCCGGAAACTCATCTAAAAGTTTGATCATGATCCAACAGTCGGATCAAAAGTTATTGCCCTTTCTGATCGCGATCTCACGGTCAGATCCAAAGTTATGGCCCCTTCAAAACGATACTCTAGCCTGCCGTGATCAGACGTCCACCTCACCGTGTATGGATTCCGTATGCACTCCATGGAATAGGGCCTCCGGAAACTCTAGTAAAAGTTTCATCGTGATCCAACGGTCGGATCCATAGTTATGGCGCTTTCCAAACGTTACTCTTGCCTGGCGCTACCAGACCTCCCTCACCGAGTATGAATTCCACATGAACTCCATGGAAAAGGGCCTTCGAAAACTCCAAAGAAAAGTTTGATCGCGATCCAACTATCGGATCTAAAGTTATGGCCCTTGTGAACCGTTACTCTAGTCTGGCGCTACCAGACCTCCACCTCACCGAGTATGGATTCCACATGCAATCCAAGGAAAAGGGCCTCCGAAAGCTCTAGTAAAAGTTTGATCGCGATCAATGGTCAGATCCAAAGTTATAGCTTTTTCAAACCGTTACTCCTGCATGGTGCTACCAGACCTCCACCTCACCGAGTATGGAATTCATATGCACTACACGGAAAAGGGCCTCTGAAAACTCCAGTAAAACTTTGATCGCGATCGAACGGTTGGATTAAAAGTTATGGCCCTTTCAAATCGTTACTCTAGCGTGGCGCTACGAGACCCCCACCTCACCGAGTATGGATTCCACATCCACTCCATGGAAAAGGGCCTCTGAAAGCTCCAAAGAAAAGTTTGATCGCGTTCCAACGGTCGGATCCAAAGTTATGGCCCTTTCGAACCGTTACTCTAGCATGGCGCTACCGACCTCTCACCTTACCTAGTATGGATTGCACATGCACTCCATGGAAAAGGGCCTCCGAAAACTCCAAGTAAAGTTTCATCGCGTTCCAACGGTCGGATCCAAAGTTCTGGCTGTTTCAAACCTTTACTCTTGCATGGTGCTACCAGACCTCCACCTCACCGAATATGGATTCCACACGCACTCCATGGAAAAGGGCCTCTGAAAGCTCCAGCAAAAGTTTGATCGCGTTCCAACGGTCGGATCCAAAGTTATGGCCCTTTCGAACCGTTACTCTAGCATGGCGCTACCAGACCTCCACCTCACCGAGTATGGATTCCACATCCACTCCATGGAAAAGGGCCTCTGAAAGCTCCAGCAAAAGTTTGATCACGTTCCAACGGTCGGATCCAAAGTTATGGCCCTTTCGAACCGTTACTCTAGCATGGCGCTACCAGACCTCCACCTTACCTAGTATGGATTGCACATGCACTCCATGGAAAAGGGCCTCTGAAAACTCCAAAGGAAAGTTTCATCGCGATCCAACGGTCGGATCCAAAGTTATGGCCGTTTCAAACCTTTACTCTTGCATGGTGCTACCAGATCTCCACCTCACCGAGTATGGAATTCATATGCACTACATGGAAAAAGGGCCTCTGAAAACTCTAGTAAAACTTTGATCGCGATCGAACGGTCGGATCAAAAGTTATGGCCCTTTCAAATCGTTACTCTAGCGTGGCGCTACCAGACCCCCACCTCACCGAGTATGGATTCCACACGCACTTCATGGAAAAGGGCCTCCCGAAAGCTCCAAGCAAAAGTTTGATCGCGATCCAACGGTCGGATCTAAAGTTATGGCCCTTTCGAACCGTTACTCTAGCATGGCGCTACCGGACCTCCACCTCACCGAGTATGGATTCCACATCCACTCCATGGAAAAGGGCCTCCGCAAACTCTAGTAAAACTTTGATCGCGATCCAACGGTCGTATCCAAAGTTATGGCCCTTTCAAACTGTTACTCTAGCCTGGCGGTACCAGACCTCCACCTCACCGAGTATGGATTCCACACGCACTCCATGGAAAAGGGCCTCTGAAAGCACCAATAAAAGTTTGATCGCGTTCCAACGGTCGGATCCAAAGTTATGGCCCTTTCGAACCGTTACTCTAGCATGGCGCTACCAGACCTCCACCTTACCTAGTATGGATTGCACATGCACTCCATGGAACAGGGCCTCTGAAAACTCCAGTGAAAGTTTCATCGCGTTCCAACGGTCGGATCCAAAGTTATGGTTGTTTCAAACCTTTACTCTTGCATGGTGCTACCAGATCTCCACCTCACCGAGTATGGAATTCATATGCACTACATGGAAAAAGTGCCTCTGAAAACTCCAGTAAAACTTTGATCGCGATCGAACGGTCGGATCAAAAGTTATGGCCCTTTCAAATCGTTACTCTAGCGTGGCGCTACCAGACCCCCACGTCACCGAGTATGGATTCCACACGCACTCTATGGAAAAGGGCCTCTGAAAGCTCCAGCAAAAGTTTGATCGCGTTCCAACGGTCGGATCCAAAGTTATGGCCCTTTCGAACCGTTACTCTAGCATGGCGCTACCGGACCTCCACCTCACCGAGTATGGATTCCACATCCACTCCATGGAAAAGGGCCTCCGCAAACTCTAGTAAAACTTTGATCGCGATCCAACGGTCGTATCCAAAGTTATGACCCTTTCAAACTGTTACTCTAGCCTGGCGGTACCAGACCTCCACCTCACCGAGTATGGATTCCACACGCACTCCATGGAAAAGGGCCTCTGAAAGCTCCAGTAAAAGTTTGATCGCGTTCCAACGGTCGGATCCAAAGTTATGGCCCTTTCGAACCGTTACTCTAGCATGGCGCTACCAGACCTCCACCTCACCGAGTATGGATTCCACATCCACTCCATGGAAAAGGGCCTCCGCAAACTCCGATAAAACTTTGATCGCGATCCAACGGTCGGATCCAAAGTTATGGCCCTTTCAAACCGTTACTCTAGCGTGGCGCTACCAGACCTCCACCTCATCGAGTATGGATTCCATATGCAATCCATGGAAAAGGGCCTCCGAAAGCTCTAGCAAAAGTTTGATCGCGATCAATGGTCGGATCCAAAGTTATGCCTTTTTCAAACCGTTACTCTTGCATGGTGCTACTGCACCTCCACCTCACCGAGTATGGATTCCAAATCCACTCCATGGAAAAGGGCCTCCGCAAACTCCAGTAAAACTTTGATCGTGATCCATCGGTCGGATCCAAAGTTATGGCCCTTTCAAACCGTTACTCTAGCGTGGCGCTACCAGACCTCCACCTCATCGAGTATGGATTCCATATGCAATCCATGGAAAAGGGCCTCCGAAAGCTCTAGCAAAAGTTTGATCGCGATCAATGGTCGATCCAAAGTTATGCCTTTTTCAAACCGTTACTCTTGCATGGTGCTACCAACCTCCACCTCACCGAGTATGGATTCCAAATCCACTCCATGGAAAAGGGCCTCCGCAAACTCCAAGAAAACTTTGATCGTGATCCAACGGTCGGATCCAAAGTTATGGCCCTTTCGAACCGTTACTCTAGCCTCGGCGGTACCGCACCCTCCACCTCATCGAGTATGGATTCCAGATGCAATCCATGGAAAAGGGCCTCCGAAAGCTCTAGTAAAAGTTTGATCGCGATCAATGGTCGGATCCAAAGTTATGCCTTTTTCAAACCGTTACTCTTGTATGGTGCTACCAGACCTCCACCTCACCAAGTATGGATTGCAAATCCACTCCATGGAAAAGGGCCTCCGCAAACTCCAAAGAAACTTTGATCGCTATCCAACGGTCGGATCCAAAGTTATGGCCCTTTCGAACCGTTACTCTAGCCCGGCGGGTACTGCACTCCACCTCACCGAGTATGCATTCCACACGCACTTCATGGAAAAGGGCCTCTGAAAACTCTTGTAAAAGTTTGATCGCATTCCAACGGTCGGATCCAAAGTTATGGCCCTCTCGAACCGTTACTCTAGCCTGGCGGTACCAGACCTCCACCTCACCGAGTATGGATTCCACACGCACTCCATGGAAAAGGGCTACGAAAACTCCAGTAAAAGTTTGATCGCGTTCCAACGGTCGCATCCAAAGTTATAGCTCTTTCAAATGTTACTCTAGCATGACGCTACCAGACCTCCACCTCACCGAGTATGGATTCCACATCTACTCCATGGAAAAGGGCCTCTGCAAACTCTAGTAAAACTTTGATCGCGATCCAACGGTCGGATCTAAAGTTATGGCCCTTTCGAACCGTAACTCTAGCCTAGCGGTACCAGACCTCCACCTCATCGAGTATGGATTCCATATGCAATCCATGGAAAAGGGCCTACGAAAGCTCTAGTAAAAGTTTGAACGCGATCAATGGTCGGATCCAAAGTTATGGCCCTTTCGAACCGTTACTCTAGCGTGGCGCTACCCGCACCCCACCTTACCGTGTATGGATTCCACGTGCACTCCATGGAAGAGGGCCTCTGGAAACTCTAGTAAAAGTTTGATTGCGATCCAACGATCGGATTAAAAATTATAGCCATTTCGAATCGTTACTCTAGCGTGGCGCTCCCAGACCCCCACCTCACCGAGTATGGATTGCACATGCACTCCACGGAAAAAGGCCTCCGGAAACTCTAGTAAAAGTTTGATCGTGATCCAACTCGGATCCAAAGTTATTGCCCTTTCGAACCGTTACTCTAGCGTGGCGCTACCAGACCCCCACCTTACCGAGTATGGATTCCATATGCACTCCATGGAAAAGGGCCTCTCAAAACTCCAGTGAAAGTTTCATCGCGTTCCAACGATCGGATCCAAAGTTATGGCCGTTTCCAACCGTTACTCTAGCATGGCTCTACCAGACCTCCACCTCATCGAGTATGGATTCCACATGCACTCCATAGAAAAGGGCCTCCGAAAACTCCAGTAAAAGTTTGATGGCGATCCAACGGTCGGATCAAAAGTTGTTGCCCTTTCGAACAGTTGCTCTATCCTGCCGTGACCAGACCTCCACCTCACCGAGTATGGATTGCACATGCACTCCATGGAAAAAGGCCTCCGAAAACTCCAGTAAAAGTTTGATCGCGATCCAACGGTCAGATCAAAAGTTATTGTCCTTTCAAAACGTTGCTCTCGCATGCCGTGACTAGACATCCACCTCATCGTGTATGAATTCCACATGCACTCCATGGAAAAGGGCCTCTGGAAACTCTAGTAAAAGTTTGATTGCGATCCAACGATCGAATTAAAAATTCTGGCCATTTCGAATCGTTACTCTAGCGTGGCGCTCTCAGACCACCACCTCACTAAGTGTGGATTTCACATGCACTCCATGGAAAAGGGCCTCCAAAAACTCCAGTAAAAGTTTGATCGCGATCCAACGGTCAGATCAAAAGTTATTTTCCGTTCGAAACATTGCTCTCGCATGCCGTGACCAGACGTCCACCTCACCGTGTATGGATTCCACATGCACTCCATGGAAGAGGGCCTCTGGAAACTCCAGTAAAAGTTTGATTGCGATCCAACGATCGGATTAAAAATTATAGCCATTTCGAATCGTTACTCTAGCGTGGCGCTCCCAGACCCCCACCTCACCGAGTATGGATTGCACATGCACTCCATGAAAAAGGGCCTCCGCAAACACCAGTAAAAGTTTGATCGTGATCCAACGGTCGGATCCAATGTTATGGCACTTTCGAAACGTTACTCTAGCCTGCCGTGACTAGATGTCCACCTCACCGTGTACGAATTCCACATGCACTCCATGGAAAAGGGCCTCCGGAAACTCTAGTAAAAGTTTGATCGTGATCCAACGGTCGGATCCAAAGTTATGGCCCTTTCGAACCGTTACTCTAGCGTGGCGCTACCAGACCCCCACCTTACCGAGTATGGATTCCACATGCACTCCATGGAAAAGGGCCTCTCAAAACTCCGGTGGAAAGTTTCATCGCGTTCCAACGATCGGATCCAAAGTTATGGCTGTTTCAAACCTTTACTCTTGCATGGTGCTACCAGACCTCCACCTCACCGAGTATGGAATTCATATGCACTACACGGAAAAAGGGCCTCTGAAAACTCCAAGAAACTTTGATCGCGATCGAACGGTCGGATCAAAAGTTATGGCCCTTTCAAATCGTTACTCTAGCGTGGCGCTACCGCACCCCCACCTCAACGAGTATGGATTGCACATGCACTCCATGGAAAAGGGCCTCCGCAAACACCAGTAAAAGTTTGACTGCGATCCAACGGTCGGATCCAATGTTATGGCACTTTCAAAATGTTACTGTAGCCTGCCGTGACTAGACGTCCACCTCACCGTGTATGGATTCCACATGCACTCCATAGAAAAAGGCCTCTGAAAACTCGAGTAAAAGTTTGATCGCGATCCAACGGTGGGATCAAAAGTGATTGCCCTTTCGAATCGTTGCTCTAGCCTGCCGTGACCAGACCTCCATCTCACTAAGTATAGATTTCACATGCACTCCATGGAAAAGGGCCTCCGGAAACTCCAACAAAAGTTTGATCTCGATCCAACGGTCAGATCAAAAGTGATTGCCCTTTCGAATCGTTGCTCTAGCCTGGCGGTGACCGCACCTCCACCTCACCGAGTATAGATTTCACATGCACTCCATGGAAAAGGGCCTCCAGAAACTCCAAAGAAAAGTTTGATCGCGATCCAACGGTCAAATTCAAAATTATATTCGTTTCGAGCCGTTACTATAGCGTGGCGCTACCAGACCTCCACCTTACCGAGTATGGATTCCACATCCACTCCATGGAAAAGGGCCTCCGCAAACTCCAGTAAAACTTTGATCGCGATCCAACGATCGGATCCAAAGTTATGGCCCTTTCAAACCGTTACTCTAGCGTGGCGCTACTAGACTTCCACCTCACCGAGTACGGATTGCACATGCACTCCGTTGAAAAGGGCCTCCAAAAACTCCAGTAAAATTTTGATCGCGATCCAACGATCGGATCAAAATTATGGCGCTTTAGAACTCTTACTCTAACCTGGCGCTACCAGACATCCACCTCAACGAGTACGGATTGAACATGCACTCCATGGAAAAAGGCCTCCGAAAACTTTAGTAAAAGTTTGATCGTGATTCAATGGTCAGATCCAAAGTTATGGCCCTTTCAAAACATTACTCTAGCCTGGCGCTACCAGACATCCACCTCAACGAGTATGGATTGCACATGCACTCCATGGAAAATGGCCTTCGAAAAGTCTAGTAAAAGTTTGATCGTCATCCAACGGTCGAATCCAAAGTTATGGCCCTTTAGAACCATTACTCTAGCCTGGCGCTACCAGACCTCCACCTCACCGAGTATGGATTGCACATGCACTCCATGGAAAGGGCCTCCAAAAACTCGAGTAAAAGTTTGATCGCGATCCAACGGTCGGATCCAAAGTTATGACCATTTAGAACCATTACTCTAGCCTGGCGCTACCAGACCTCCACCTCACCGAGTATGGATTCCATATGCACCCCATAAAAAAGGGCCTCCGAAAACTCCATTAAAAGTTTGATCGCGATCCACCGGTCGGATCAAAAGTTATTGCCCTTTTGAAGTGTTCCTCTAGCCCTGCGGTGACCGGACCTCCACCTCACCGAGTATGGATTCCACATCCACTCCATGGAAAAGGGCCTCCGGAAACTCCAACAAAAGTTTGATCGTGATCCAACGGTCGGATCCAAAGTTATGGCCCTTTTGAACCGTTACTCTAGCCTGGCGCTACCAGACCTCCACCTCACCGAGTATGGATTCCACATGCACTCCATGGAAAAGGACCTCCGAAAACTCCAAGAAAAGTTTGATCGCGATCCAACGGTCGGATCAAAAGTTATGGCAGTTTTGAACCGTTACTCTAGCCTAGCGCTACCAGCCTCCACCTCACCGAGTATGGAATTCCTATGCACTACACGGAAAAGGGCCTCCAAAAACTCCAGTAAAACTTTGATCACGATCGAATGGTCCGATCAAAAGTTATGGCCCTTTCAAACCGTTACTCTATCGTGGCGCTACGCACCCCACCCCTCACCGAGTATGGATTCCACATGCACTCCATGGAAAAGGGCCTCTGCAAACTCCAGTAAAAGTTTGATTGCGTTCCAACGGTTGGATCCAAAGTTATGGCCCTTTCAAACCGTTACTCTATCGTGGCGCTACCAGACCTCCACCTCACCGAGTATAGATTTCACATGCACTCTATGGAAAAGGGCCTCCAGAAACTCCAGTAAAAGTTTGATCGCGATCCAACGGTCAGATTTAAAGTTATTGCCCTTTTGAACCGTTCCTCTAGCCTGTCGTTACCAGACCTCCACCTCACGGAGTATAGATTTCACATGCACTCAATGGAAAAGGGCCTCCGGAAACTCCAGAAAAGGTTTGATCGCGATCCAACAGTCGGATCAAAAGTTATGGACGTTTGGAACTGTTACTCTAGCCTGGCGCTACCAGACCTCCACCTCACCGAGTATGGAATTCACATGCATTCCATGAAAAAAGGCCTCCGAAAACTCTAGTAAAAGTTTGATCGCCATCCAACGGTCGGATCCAAAGTTATGGCCCTTTAGAACCATTACTCCAGGCTGACGCTACCAGACCTCCACCTCACCGAGTATGGATTGCACATGCACTCCATGGAAATGGGCCTCCGCAAACTCCAAAGAAAAGTTTGATCGCGATCCAATGGTCGGATCAAAAGTGATTGCCCTTTCGAATCGTTGCTCTAACCTGCCGTGACCAGACCTCCACCTCACTGAGTTTAGATTTCACATGCACTCCATGGAAAAGGGCCTCCAGAAACTCCAGCAAAAGTTTGATCGCGATCCAACGGTCAGATTCAAAATTATGTCCGTTTCGAACCGTTACTATAGCGTGGCGCTACCAGACCTCCACCTAGCCTTTTCGAACCGTTAGCCTTGCGCTACCAGACCTCCACCTCCCCGTGTATGGATTCCACATCCACTCCATGGAAAAGAGCCTCCAGAAACTCCAGGAAAAGTTTGATCGTGATCCAACGGTCGGATCAAAAGTTATGGACCTTTGGAACCGTTACTCTAGCTTGCCGTGACCAAACCTCCACCTCACCGAGTGTGGATTTCACATGCACTCCATAGAGAAAGGCCTCCAAAAACTTCAGCAAAAATTTGATCGCGATCCAAGATCGGGTCGAAAGTTATGGCCCTTTCGAACCGTTACTCTATCCTGGCGCTACCAAACCTCCACCTCACCGAGAATGGATTCCACATGCACTTCATGGAAAAGGGCCTCCGGAAACTCCATAAAAAATTTGATCGCGATCCAACGATCGGATCAAAAGTTATTGCCCTTTCGAACCGTTACTCTAGCCTGTCGTGATCAGACCTCCACCTCACCGAGTGTGGATTTCACAAGCACTCCATAGAAAAAGGCCTCCGAAAACTTCAGCAAAAGTTTGATCGTGATCCAACTGTTGGATCAAAAGTTATCTCCTTTTCGAACCGTTACTCTAGCTTGGTGCAACCACCTCCACCTCACCGAGTATGGATTCCACATGCACTCCATGGAACAGGGTTTCCGAAAACTCCAGTAAAAGTTTGTTCGCGATCCAACGGTCGGATCAAAAGTTATTTATTGCCCTTTCGAACCGTTACTCTAGCCTGGCGCTACCAGACCTCCACCTCACCGAGTATGGATTCCACATGCACTCCATCTAAAAAGGCCACCGAAAACTGCAGTAAAAGTTTAATCGCGATCCAACGGTCGGATCCAAAGTTATGGCCCTTTCAAACCGTTACATTAGCGTGGCGCTACCAGACCTCCACCTCACTGAGTATGGATTCCACATGCACTCAATGAACAAGGGCCTCCGAAAACTGTAGTAAAAGTTTGATCGCGATCCAACGGTCAGATAAAAATTTATGGCCGTTTCGAACTGTTAGTCTATCCTAGCGCTACTAGACCTCCAAATCACCGAGTATGGCTTCCATATGCACTCTATGGAAAAGGTCCTCCGGAAACTCCAAGAAAGTTTGATCGCGATCCAACGGTCGGATCCAAAGTTATGGCCCTTTCAAACCGTTACATTAGCGTGGCACTACTCGCACCTCCACCTCACCGAGTATGGATTCCACATGCACTCAATGAACAAGGGCCTCCGAAAACTCGCAAGAAAAGTTTGATCGCGATCCAACGATCAGATAAAAATTTATGGCCGTTTCGAACTGTTACTCTATCCTAGCGCTACTAGACCTCCAAATCACCGAGTATGGCTTCCATATGCACTCTATGTAAAAGGTCCTCTGGAAACTCCAGTAAATGTTTGATCGCGATCCAACGGTTGGATCAAAAGTTATAGCCTTTTCGAACCGTTACTCTAGCTTTGCGCTACTAGACCTCCACCCCCCCGTGTATGGATTCCACATCCACTCCATGGAAAAGAGCCTCCGGAAACTCCAGGAAAAGTTTGATCGCGATCCAACGGTCGGATCAAAAGTTATTGCCCTTTCGAACCGTTACACTAGCGTGGCGCAACCAGGTCTCCACCTCACCGTGTATCGATTGCACATGCAATTCATGGAAAAGGGCCTCCGAAAACTCCAGGAAAAGTTTGATCGCGATCCAAAGGTCGGATCAAAAGTTATGGACCTTTTGAACCGTTACTCTAGCTTGCCGTGACCAGACCTCCACCTCACTGAGTGTGGATTTCACATGCACTCCATAGAGAAAGGCCTCCGAAAATTTCAGCAAAAGTTTGATCGCGATCCAACGGTTGGATCGAAAGTTATGGTCATTTCAAACCGTTACTCTATCCCGGCTCTACCCGACCTCCACCTCAGCGAGAATGGATTCCACATGCACTTCATGGAAAAGGGCCTCCAGAAACTCCAGAAAAAGTTTGATCGCGATCCAACAGTCGGATCAAAAGTTATTGTCCTTTCGAACCGGTACTCAAGCCTGCCGTGATCAGACCTCCACCTCACTGAGTGTGGATTTCACATGCACTCCATAGAAAAAGGCCTCCGAAAACTTCAACGAATAGTTTGATCGCGATCCAACCGTTGGATCAAAAGTTATCTCCTTTTCGAACCGTTACTCTAGCTTGGTGCAACCAGACCTCCACCTCACCGAGTATGGATTCCACATGCACTCCATGGAAAAGGGCCTACGGATACTCTAGGAAAAGTTTGATCGCGATCCAACGATCCGATCGAAAGTTATGGCCCTTTCAAACCGTTACTCTATCCTAGCGCTACTAGACCTCCACATCACCGAGTATGGATTCCATATGCACTCAATGGAAAAAGTCCTCCGAAACTTCAAGAAATGTTTGATCGCGATCCAACGGTTGGATCAAAAGTTATAGCATTTTCGAACCGTTACTCTAGCCTTGCGCTACAAGACCTCCACCTCCTCGTGTATGGATTCCACATCCACTCCATGGAAAAGAGCCTCCGAAACTCCAGGAAAAGTTTGATCGCGATCCAACGGTCGGATCAAAAGTTATGGACCTTTTGAACCGTTACTCTAGCTTGCCGTGACCAGACCTCCACCTCACTGAGTGTGGATTTCACATGCACTCCATAGAGAAAGGCCTCCGAAAACTTCAGCAAAAGTTTGATCGCGATCCAACGGTCCGATCGAAAGTTATGGCCCGTTCAAACCGTTACTCTAGCCTGCCGTGACCAGACCTTCAGCTCACCAAGTATGGATTCCACATGCACTCCATCGAAAAGGGCCTACGGAAACTCTAGGAAAAGTTTGATCGCGATCCAACGGTCCGATCGAAAGTTATGGCCCTTTCAAACCGTTACTCTATCCTAGCGCTACTAGACCTCCACATCACCGAGTATGGATTCCATATGCACTCAATGGAAAAAGTCCTCCGGAAAGTTCAGTAAATGTTTGATCGCGATCCAACGGTTGGATCAAAAGTTATAGCATTTTCGAACCGTTACTCTAGCCTTGCGCTACAAGACCTCCACCTCCTCGTGTATGGATTCCACATCCACTCCATGGAAAAGAGCCTCCGGAAACTCCAGAAAAGTTTGATCGCGATCCAACGGTCGGATCAAAAGTTATGGACCTTTTGAACCGTTACTCTAGCTCGCCGCTGACCGAGACCTCCACCTCACCGAGTATGGATTCCACATGCACTCAATGGACAAGGGCCTCCGAAAACTCCAAGGAAAGTTTGATCGCGATCCAACCGTTGGATCAAAAGTTATCTCCTTTTCGAACCGTTACTCTAGCCTGGTGCAACCAGACCTCCACCTCACCGAGTATGGATTCCACATGCACTCCATGGAACAGGGTTTCCAAAAACTCCAGTAAATATTTGATCGCGATCCAACGGTCGGATCAAAAGTTATTTATTGCCCTTTCGAACCGTTACTCTAGCCTCGCCGTGACCGGACCTCCACCTCACCGAGTATGGATTCCACATGCACTCCATCGAAAAGGGCCTCCAAAACTGGCATAGAAAGTTTGATCGCGATCCAACGATCGGATCCAAAGTTATGGCCCTTTCGAACCGTTACACTAGCGTGGCGCTACCAGACCTCCACCTCACGGAGTATGGATTCCACATGCACTCAATGGACAAGGGCCTCCGAAAACTCCAAAAAAGTTTGATCGCGATCCAACTGTTGGATCAAAAGTTATCTCCTTTTCGAACCGTTACTCTAGCCTGGTGCAACCAGACCTCCACCTCACCGAGTATGGATTCCACATGCACTCCATGGAAAAGGGTTTCCAAAAACTCCAGTAAATATTTGATCGCGATCCAACGGTCGGATCAAAAGTTATTTATTGCCCTTTCGAACCGTTACTCTAGCCTCGCCGTGACCGCACCTCCACCTCACCGAGTATGGATTCCACATGCACTCCATCGAAAAGGGCCTCCAAAAACTCGCAGAAAAGTTTGATCGCGATCCAACGATCGGATCCAAAGTTATGGCCCTTTCGAACCGTTACACTAGCGTGGCGCTACCGACCTCCACCTCACGGAGTATGGATTCCACATGCACTCAATGGACAAGGGCCTCCGAAAACTCCAGTAAAAGTTTGATCGCAATCTAACGGTCCGATAAAAATTTATCGTCGTTTCAAACCGTTACTCTATCCTAGAGCTACTAGACCTCCAAATCACCGAATATGGCTTCCATATGCCCTCTACGGAAAAGGTCCTCCGTAAACTCCAAGAACCGTTTGATCGCGATCCAACGGTCGGATCAAAAGTTGTAGCCTTTTTGAACCGTTGCTCTAGCCTTGCGCTACCAGACCTCCACCTCCCCGTGTATGGATTCCACATCCACTCCATGGAAAAGAGCCTCCGGAAACTCCAGGAAAAGTTTGATCGCGATCCAACGGTCGGATCAAAAGTTATTGCCCTTTCGAACCGTTACACTAGCGTGGCGCAACCAGGTCTCCACCTCACCGTTATCGATTGCACATGCAATTCATGGAAAAGGGCCTCCGAAAACTCCAGGAAAAGTTTGATCGCGATCCAAAGGTCGGATCAAAAGTTATGGACCTTTTGAACCGTTACTCTAGCTTGCCGTGACCGCACCTCCACCTCACTGAGTGTGGATTTCACATGCACTCCATAGAGAAAGGCCTCCGAAAATTTCAGCAAAAGTTTGATCGCGATCCAACGGTTGGATCGAAAGTTATGGTCATTTCAAACCGTTACTCTATCCTGGCTCTACCAGACCTCCACCTCAGCGAGAATGGATTCCACATGCACTTCATGGAAAAGGGCCTCCGAAACTCCGAGAAAAAAGTTTGATCGCGATCCAACAATCGGATCAAAAGTTATTGTCCTTTCGAACCGTTACTCAAGCCTGCCGTGATCAGACCTCCACCTCACTGAGTGTGGATTTCACATGCACTCCATAGAAAAAGGCCTCCGAAAACTTCAGCAATAGTTTGATCGCGATCCAACTGTTGGATCAAAAGTTATCTCCTTTTCGAACCGTTACTCTAGCTTGGTGCAACCAGACCTCCACCTCACCGAGTATGGATTCCACATGCACTCCATGGAAAAGGGCCTACGGATACTCTAGGAAAAGTTTGATCGCGATCCAACGATCCGATCGAAAGTTATGGCCCTTTCAAACCGTTACTCTATCCTAGCGCTACTAGACCTCCACATCACCGAGTATGGATTCCATATGCACTCAATGGAAAAAGTCCTCCGAAACTTCAAAGAATGTTTGATCGCGATCCAACGGTTGGATCAAAAGTTATAGCATTTTCGAACCGTTACTCTAGCCTTGCGCTACAAGACCTCCACCTCCTCGTGTATGGATTCCACATCCACTCCATGGAAAAGAGCCTCCGGAAACTCCAGGAAAAGTTTGATCGCGATCCAACGGTCGGATCAAAAGTTATGGACCTTTTGAACCGTTACTCTAGCTTGCCGTGACCAGACCTCCACCTCACCGAGTGTGGATTTCACATGCACTCCATAGAGAAAGGCCTCCGAAAACTTCAAAGAAAGTTTGATCGCGATCCAACGGTCCGATCGAAAGTTATGGCCCGTTCAAACCGTTACTCTAGCTCGCCGTGACCGGACCTTCACCTCACCAAGTATGGATTCCACATGCACTCCATCGAAAAGGGCCTACGGAAACTCTAGGAAAAGTTTGATCGCGATCCAACGGTCCGATCGAAAGTTATGGCCCTTTCAAACCGTTACTCTATCCTAGCGCTACTAGACCTCCACATCACCGAGTATGGATTCCATATGCACTCAATGGAAAAGGCCTCCTGAAAGTTCAGTAAATGTTTGATCGCGATCCAACGGTTGGATCAAAAGTTATAGCATTTTCGAACCGTTACTCTAGCCTTGCGCTACAAGACCTCCACCTCCTCGTGTATGGATTCCACATCCACTCCATGGAAAAGAGCCTCCGGAAACTCCAGGAAAAGTTTGATCGCGATCCAACGGTCGGATCAAAAGTTATGGACCTTTTGAACCGTTACTCTAGCCTGGCGTGACCAGACCTCCACCTCACCGAGTATGGATTCCACATGCACTCAATGGACAAGGGCCTCCGAAAACTCCAGTAAAAGTTTGATCGCGATCCAACCGGTTGGATCAAAAGTTATCTCCTTTTCGAACCGTTACTCTAGCCTGGTGCAACCACACCTCCACCTCACCGAGTATGGATTCCACATGCACTCCATGGAACAGGGGTTTCCAAAAACTCCAAGAAATATTTGATCGCGATCCAACGGTCGGATCAAAAGTTATTTATTGCCCTTTCGAACCGTTACTCTAGCCTGCCGTGACCAGACCTCCACCTCACCGAGTATGGATTCCACATGCACTCCATCGAAAAGGGCCTCCAAAAACTCCAGTAAAAGTTTGATCGCGATCCAACGATCGGATCCAAAGTTATGGCCCTTTCGAACCGTTACACTAGCGTGGCGCTACCAGACCTCCACCTCACGGAGTATGGATTCCACATGCACTCAATGGACAAGGGCCTCCGAAAACTCCAGTAAAAGTTTGATCGCGATCCAACTGTTGGATCAAAAGTTATCTCCTTTTCGAACCGTTACTCTAGCCTGGTGCAACCAGACCTCCACCTCACCAAGTATGGATTCCACATGCACTCCATGGAAAAGGGTTTCCAAAAACTCCAGTAAATATTTGATCGCGATCCAACGGTCGGATCAAAAGTTATTTATTGCCCTTTCGAACCGTTACTCTAGCCTGCCGTGACTGCACCTCCACCTCACCGAGTATGGATTCCACATGCACTCCATCGAAAAGGGCCTCCAAAACTGCATAAAAGTTTGATCGCGATCCAACGATCGGATCCAAAGTTATGGCCCTTTCGAACCGTTACACTAGCGTGGCGCTACTGCACCTCCACCTCACGGAGTATGGATTCCACATGCACTCAATGGACAAGGGCCTCCGAAAACTCCAGTAAAAGTTTGATCGCAATCTAACGGTCCGATAAAAATTTATCGTCGTTTCAAACCGTTACTCTATCCTAGAGCTACTAGACCTCCAAATCACCGAATATGGCTTCCATATGCCCTCTACGGAAAAGGTCCTCCGTAAACTCCAAGAACCGTTTGATCGCGATCCAACGGTCGGATCAAAAGTTGTAGCCTTTTTGAACCGTTGCTCTAGCCTT
Organism: Populus x sibirica; assembly: GCA_019202695.1. NCBI lineage: Eukaryota > Viridiplantae > Streptophyta > Magnoliopsida > Malpighiales > Salicaceae > Populus > Populus x sibirica. The sequence continues at coordinate 33,566 of JAGMVL010001997.1, read as the reverse complement.
GCGCTACCCGACCTCCACCTCCCTGTATGGATTCCACATCCACTCCATGGAAAAGAGCCTCCCGGAAACTCCGGGAAAAGTTTGATCGTGATCCAACGGTCGGATCAAAAGTTATGGACCTTTGGAACCGTTACTCTAGCTTGCCGTGACCAAACCTCCACCTCACTGAGTGTGGATTTCACATGCACTCCATAGAGAAAGGCCTCCAAAAACTTCAGCAAAAATTTGATCGCGATCCAAGATCGGGTCGAAAGTTATGGCCCTTTCGAACGGTTACTCTATCCTGGCGCTACCAAACCTCCACCTCACCGAGAATGGATTCCACATGCACTTCATGGAAAAGGGCCTCCGGAAACTCCAGAAAAAGTTTGATCGCGATCCAACGGTCCGGTAAAAATTTATGGCCGTTTTGAACCGTTACTCTATCCTAGCGCTACTAGACCTTCAAATCACCGAGTATGGATTCCATATGCACTCTATGGAAAAGGTCCTCCAGAAACTCCAGTAAACGTTTGATTGCGATCCAACGGCCGGATCAAAAGTTATAGCCTTTTCAAATCGTTACTCTAGCCTTGCGCTACCAGACCTCCACCTCCCCGTGTATGGATTCCACATCCACTCCATGGAAAAGAGACTCCGGAAACTCCTGGAAAAGTTTGATCGCGATCTAACGGTCGGATCAAAAGTTACGGACCTTTTGAACCGTTACTCTAGCTTGCCGTGACCAGACCTCCACCTCACCGAGTGTGGATTTCACATGCACTCCATAGAGAAAGGCCTCCGAAAACTTCACAGAAAAGTTTGATCGCGATCCAACGGTCAGATCGAAAGTTCTGGCCCTTTCAAACCGTTACTCTATCCCGGCACTACCAGACCTCCACCTCACCGAAAATGGATTCCACATGCACTTCATGGAAAAGGGCCTCTAGAGACTGTAGAAAAAGTTTGATCGCGATCCAACGGTCGGATCCAAAGTTATTTATTGCCCTTTCGAACCGTTACTCTAGCCTGTCGTGACCAGACCTCCACCTCACCTAGTATGGATTCCACATGCACTCCATGACAAGGGCCTACGAAAACTCCAAGAAAAGTTTGATCGCGATCCAACGGTCGGATCCAAAGTTATGGCCCTTTCAAACCGTTACACTAGCGTGGCGCTACCAGACCTCCACCTCACCGAGTATGGATTCCACATGCAATCCATGGAAAAGGGCCTCCGAAAACTCCAAGAAAAGTTTGATCGCGATCCAACGGTAGGATCAAAAGTTATGGTCGCTTTCGAACCGTTACTATAGCCTGTCGTGACCAGACCTCCACCTCACCGAGTATGGATTCCACATGCACTCCATGGACAAGGACCTCCGAAAATTGCAACAAAAGTTTGATCCCGATCCAACAGTCGGATCCAAAGTTATTTCCCTTTCGAACCGTTACTCAAGCTTGGCGCTACCACACCTCCACCTCCCCGTGTATGGATTCCACATCCACTCCATGGACAAGGGCCTCCGAAAACTCCAACAAAAGTTTGATCCCGATCCAACAGTCGGATCCAAAGTTATTTCCCTTTCGAACCGTTACTCAAGCTTGGCGCTACCACACCTCCACCTCCCCGTGTATGGATTCCACATCCACTCCATGGACAAGGGCCTCCGAAAACTTCGCAAAAGTTTGATCGCGATCCAACGGTCTGATAAAAAATTATGGTCGTTTCGAACCGTTACTCTATCCTAGCGCTACTACACCTCCACATCACCAAGTATGGATTCCATATGCACTCTATGGAAAAGGTCCTCCGGAAACTCCAAAAACGTTTGATCGCGATCCAACGGTTGGATCAAAAGTTATAGCCTTCTCGAACCGTTACTCTAGCCTTGCGCTACCGGACCTCCACCTCCCCGTGTATGAATTCCATATCCACTCCATGAAAAAGAGCCTCCGGAAACTCCAGTAAAAGTTTGATCACGATCCAACGATCGGATCAAAAGTAATGGACCTTTTGAACCGTTACTGTAGCCTGCCGTGATTAGACCTCCACCTCACGGAGTATGGATTCCATATGCAATCCATAGAAAAGGCCCACCGAAAACTCCAGTAAAAGTTAGATCCCGATCCAACAGTCGGATCAAAAGTTATGGCCCTTTCGAACTGTTACTCTAGCCTGCCGTGACCAGACCTCCACCTCACCGAGGATGGATTCCACATGCAATCCATAGAAAAGGGCCTCCGAAAACTCTAGTAAAAGTTAGATTCCGATCCAACAGTGGGATCAAAAGTTATGGCCATTTCGAACCGTTACTCTAGCCTGCCGTGACCGGACCTCCACCTCACCGAGTATGGATTCCACATGCAATCCATGGAAAAGGGACTCCGAAAACTCCAGTAAAAGTTAGATCCCAATCCAACAGTCGGATAAAAAATTATGGCCCTTTCGAACCGTTACTCTAGCCTGGCGTGACCAGACCTCCACCTCACCGAGTATGGATTCCACATGCACTCCATGGACAAGGGCCTCCGAAAACTCCATTAAAAGTTTGATCGTGATCCAACAGTCGGATCAAAAGTTATGGCCCTTTCGAACCGTTACTCTAGCCTGCCATGACCAGACCTCCACCTCACCGAGTATGGATTCCACATGCAATCCATAGAAAAGGGCCTCCGAAATCTCCAGTAAAAGTTAGATCCCGATCCAACAGTCGGATCAAAAGTTATGGCCATTTCGAACCGTTACTCTAGCCTGCCGTGACCAGACCTCCACCTCACCGAGTATGGATTCCACATGCAATCCATAGAAAAGGGCCTCCGAAAACTCCAGTAAAAGTTTGATCCCGATCCAACAGTCGGATCCAAAGTTATGGCCCTTTCGAATCGTTAATCAAGCTTGGCGCTACCACACCTCCACCTCACCGTGTATGGATTCCACGTCCATTCCATGGAAAAAGGCCTCCGAAAACTGTCGTGATCAGACCTCCACCTCCCCGTGTATGGATTCCACATCCACTCCATGGACAAGGTCCTCCGAAAACTCCAACAAAAGTTTGATCCCGATCCAACAGTCGGATCCAAAGTTATTTCCCTTTCGAACCGTTACTCAAGCTTGGCGCTACCACACCTCCACCTCCCCGTGTATGGATTCCACATCCACTCCATGGACAAGGGCCTCCGAAAACTTCAGTAAAAGTTTGATCGCGATCCAACGGTCTGATAAAAAATTATAGTCGTTTCGAACCGTTACTCTATCCTAGCGCTACTACACCTCCACATCACCGAGTATGGATTCCATATGCACTCTATGGAAAAGGTCCTCCGGAAACTCCATTAAAAGTTTCATCGCGATCCAACGGTCGAATCAAAAGTTATGGTCGTTTCGAACCGTTACTCTAGCCTGTCGTGATCAGACCTCCACCTCACCGAGTATGGATTCCACATGCAATCCATAGAAACGGGCCTCCGAAAACTCCAAGAAAAGTTTGATCCCGATCCAACATGCGGATCCAAAGTTATGGCCCTTTCGAATCGTTACTCAAGCTTGGCGCTACCACACCTCCACCTCACCGTGTATGGATTCCACATCCATTCCATGGAAAAGGGCCTCCGAAAACACCAGTAAAAGTTTGATCGCGATCCAACGGTCGGATCCAAAAATAAAACCCTTTCGAATCGTTACGCTAGCGTGGCGCTACCAGACCTCCACCTCACGGAGTATGGATTCCACATGCAATCCATAGAAAAGGGCCTCCGAAAACTCCAGTAAAAGTTAGATCCCGATCCAACAGTCGGATCAAAAGTTATGGCCCTTTCGAACCGTTACTCTAGCCTGCCGTGACCAGACCTCCACCTCACCGAGTATGGATTCCACATGCACTCCATGGACAAGGGCCTCCGAAACTCCAGTAAAAGTTAGATCCCGATCCAACAATCGGATCAAAAGTTATGGCAATTTCGAACCGTTACTCTAGCCTCGGCGTGACCGCACCTCCACCTCACCGAGTATGGATTCCACATGCAATCCAGAGAAAAGGGCCTCCGAAAACTCCAGTAAAAGTTAGATCCCGATTCAACAGTCGGATCAAAAGTTATGGCCCTTTCGAACCGTTACTCTAGCCTGCCGTGACCAGACCTCCACCTCACCGAGTATGCATTCCACATGCACTCCATGGACAAGGGCCTCCGAAAACTCCAATAAAAGTTTGATCGCGATCCAACGGTCGGATCAAAAGTTATGGTCGTTTCGAACCGTTACTCTAGCATGCCGTGACCAGACCTCCACCTCACCGAGTATGGATTCCACATGCAATCCATCGAAAAGGGCCTTCGAAAACTCCAAGAAAGTTTGATCCCGATCCAACAAGCCGGATCCAAAGTTATGGCCCTTTCGAACCGTTACTCAAGCTTGGCGCTACCACACCTCCACCTCCCCGTGTATGGTTTCCACATCCACTCCATGGAAAAGGGCCTCCGAAAACTCTAGTAAAAGTTTGATCTCGATCCAACGGTCGGATCCAAAAATAAGGCCCTTTCGAATCGTTACACTATCGTGGCGCTACCAGACCTCTACCTCACGGAGTATGGATTCCACATGCAATCCATTGAAAAGGGCCTCCGAAAACTCCAGTAAAAGTTTGATCGCGATCCAACGGTCGGTTCTAAAGTTATTGCCCTTTCGAACCATTACTCTAGCCTGGCACTACCAAACCTCTACCGCACCGACTATGGATTCCACATGCACTCCATGGAACAGGGCTTCCGAAAACTCCAGTAAAAGTTTGATCGCATTCCAATGATCGGATCCAAAGTTATGCGCTTTGAAACCGTTACTCTAGCGTGGCGCTACCAGACCTCCACCTCACTGAGTATGGATTCCACATGCACTCCATGGAACAGGGCTTTCGAAAACTCCAGTAAAAGTTTCATCGCGTTCCAACGATCGGATCCAAAGTTGTGGCGCTTTGAAACCGTTACACTAGCGTGGCGCTACCAGATCTCCACTTCACCAAGTATCGATTCCACATGCAATCCATGGAAAGGGGCCTCTGAAAACTACAGTAAAAGTTTTTTCGCGATCCAACGATCGGATCAAAAGTTATTGCCCTTTTCGAACCGTTACTCTAGCCTGCCATTACCAGACCTCCACCTCACCGAGTATGGATTCCACATGCACTCCATGGAAAAGAGCCTCCACAAACTCTTGTAAAAGTTTGATCGCGATCCAACGGTCGGATCCAAAGTTATGGCCCTTTCGAACCGTTACTCTAGCCTTGCGCTACCGCACCGCCACCTCCCCGTGTATGGATTTCACATGCACTCCATGGAAAAGGGCCTCCGGAAACTCTACTAAAAGTTTGATCGCGATCCAACGACCAGATCTAAAGTTATGGCCCTTTGGAACCGTTACTCTAGCCTGGCACTACCAAACCTCTACCTCACCGACTATGGATTCCACATGCACTCCTTGGAACAGGGGTTCCGAAAACTCCAATAAAAGTTTGATCGCATTCCAACGATCGGATCCAAAGTTATGGCCCTTTGAAACCGTTACTCTAGCGTGGCGCTAACAAACCTCCACCTCACCGAGTATGCATTGTACAGGCAATCCATTGAAAAGAGACTCTGAAAACTCCAAAGAAAAGTTTGATGGCGATCCAACGGTCGGATCAAAAGTTATTGCACTTTCGAACCATTACTTTAGCCTGCCTTGACCAGACCTCCACCTCACCGAGTATGGATTCCACTTGCAATCCATGGAAAGGGGCCTCCAAAAACTCCAGTAAAAGTTTGATCGCGATCCAACGGTCGGATCAAAAGTTATTGCCCTTTCGAACCGTTACTCTAGCCTGCCTTGACCAGACCTCCACCTCACCGAGTATGGATTCCACATGCACTCCATGGACAAGGGCCTCCGAAAACTCCAGTAAAAGTTTGATCGGAATCCAACGGTCGGATCCAAAAATAAGGCCCTTTCGAACCGTTACACTTACATAGCGCTACCAGACCTCCACCTTACCGAGTATGGATTCCACATGCAATACATGGAAAAGGGCCTCCGAAAACTCCAGTAAAAGTTAGATCCCGATCCAACAGTCGGATCAAAAGTTATGGCCCTTTCGAACCGTTACTCTAGCCTGCCGTGACCAGACCTCTGACACGACCAAAAGATTGATGTCTTTTCCCAAGTGCAGGAGTGTCGAAGTAATAAATAACCCGAGCAAGACCGGGGTCGAACCACATGGAGGTTACTTGTATAAATTATAAGCAACAATAATACAACAACAATAGTAACAACAACAACAACAATAACGATGATGATAATAATAGTGAAGAAGAAGAGGAAGAAGTCGATGAGAACTTTGAGATGGAAGATTAACGTAAGGATTAAACAATGATAACAACAAATGTCAAGGTTAGAGGATCCACTAATGGTATATCAAACAAGTATAGTATAAACTCTTATTATTCAACTGGAAACCACACACAAAGGAGGTTCCAATCGGATTATAAATTGTTAACATGATTGCATTATTTATCTTATTCGAATAATGCTAATACTTGTAAATGTTTTCAGGCATTCATGATTATAACTTATGTTAACAACAAATCAAGTTCCTTTCATAGCTCGGGTGTCGGTTATACCATACAGGTATGGGCTATGAAAGTGCCAAGTATTTGTTGTACCAAGTGTTATACAACATAAATCTAGATTAACCATTTAACAAGCAAAGTATTAAAAGTGAACAAGATAGCAAATATAAAGCATGTTAGTATCCAACGTTAAGGTCCATGTTAAGTTTATATTATACTTATTCTTACACCATTAGTGTACCCTTTTCACCTTGACATAATTATTTTAACTAAACATAATGAAAGAAAGAAACATAAATAAACAAGGAAAGGAAATGAAAAGCATAAGCAAGAGATTAATTATAAGCAAAACTTAAGCATTACAAAATATAAAGAGAGAGCAAAAGCATGATCTTGATCCGAAAACCAAGATGCCTAAATACATGGCAAATGCCTCCTTTTATAGGCCAAAATTCGGAACTATTGATTTGTTGACTAATTGATGAGTGGGTGGCCACATCTTGACTTGGTGACAATTCTTATCTTCTTGTCTGCCAAAAACATCATTGATGACGTCATAATGTGAACAAACTTGAATCATGAAAGTTCTAGGAAATTGTCTTATCTTTCCAGGGTAAAACTTTGAGATCATTTGGACTTCTAGAACTTGAGATATGAGCTGAACAACGAGCAAGTGTCTAGGCTGCGGGACAGATTCGGACTTCTTTGTTGTTGCTACAATTTGGACTTGAAAACGGCCTTGTTAAATCTTGGGCTCCACATGAAAGTTGTAGGCCTATGTCTTATCTTTCCATCCATATAAAATGGACCTAAATCCAAGATCTACAGCTCCAGATATGACCCAATTACCGAACCTGTTCCAATTTGGACTGCACCAAGATCTCTTTGGCCATCTTTTTGTCCTTTCAATTTCGGTACTTCAACTCATCAATCAATTCTTTCATTTATGTGATAGGCCTGCATTTAAGATTAACATTTACCATAAATTAAAGGTATCTTATGTAATTAGATATGTTATTATAAAACATGCTTTAGTTAAGGAGTTATTGATACTTCAAGTGCAAAATGATGATATAAAACCTTGATAAAAATGCACTTTTAAGTACTAATCAACATCCACCTCACCGAGTATGGATTCCACATGCAATCCATGCAAAATGGCCTCTGAAAACTCCAGTAAAAGTTTGATCGCGATCCAACGGTCGGATCTAATGTTATGGCCCTTTGGAACCGTTACTCTAGTGTGGCACTACCAAACCTCTACCTCACCGACTATGGATTCCACATGCACTCCATGGAACAGGGCCTCCAAAAACTCCATTAAAAGTTTGATCGCATTCCAACGGTCGAATCCAAAAATAAAGCCCTTCCAAACCGTTACAGTAGCCTGGCACTACCAATCCTCGATCTCACCGAGTATGGATTCCACATGCAATCCATGGAAAGGGGCCTCCGAAAACTCCAGTAAAAGTTTGATCGCGATCCAACGGTTGGATCAAAAGTTATTGCCCTTTCGAACCGTTACTCTAGCCTACCTTGACCAGACCTCCACCTCACCGAGTATGGATTCCACATGCACTCCATGGACAAGGGCCTCCGAAAACTCCAGTAAAAGTTTGATCGCGATCCAACGGTCGGATCAAAAGTTATGGTCGTTTCGAACCGTTACTCTAGCCTGCCTTAACCAGACCTCCACCTCATCGAGTATGGATTCCATATGCACCCCATGGACAAGGGCCTCCGAAAACTCCAGTAAAAGTTTTATCGCAATCCAACGGTCGGATCCAAAAATAAGGCCCTTTCGAACCGTTACACTAGCCTGGAACTACCAAATCTCTACCTCACCGACAATGGATTCCACATGCACTCCATGGAACAGGGCTTCCGGAAACTCCAGTAAAAGTTTGATCGCGATCTAACGGTCGGATCCAAAAATAAGGCCCTTTCGAATCGTTACACTAACGTGGCGCTACCAGACCTCCACCTCACCGAGTATGGATTCCAAATGCAATCCATGCAAAAGGGCCTCCGAAAACTCCAGAAAACGTTTGATCGCGATCCAACGGTCGGATCAAAAGTTATGGTCGTTTCGAACCATTACTCTAGCCTGCCATGACCAGACCTCCACCTCACCAAGTATGGATTCCACATGTACTCCATGGACAAGGGCCTCCGCAAACTCTAGTAAAAGTTTGATCGCGATCCAACGGTCGGATCAAAAGTTATGGTCGTTTCGAACCGTTACTCTAGCCTGCCTTGACCAGAGCTCCACCTCACCGAGTATGGATTCCACATGCACTCCATGGACAAGGGCCTCCGAAAACTCTAGTAAAAGGTTGATCGCGATCCAACGGTCGGATCTAAAGTTATGGCCCTTTGGAACCGTTACTCTAGCCTGGCACTACCAAACCTCGACCTCACCGACTATGGATTCCACATGCACTCCATGGAACAAGGCTTTCAAAAACTCCAGTAAAAGTTTAATCGCGTTCCAACGATTGAATCCAAAAATAAGGCCCTTTCGAACCGTTACACTAGCGTGGCGCTACCCGGACCTCCACCTCACCGAGTATAGATTCCGCATCCAATCTATAGAAAAGGGCCTCCGAAAACTCCAGTAAAAGTTTGATCGTGATCCAACGATCGGATCCAAAAATAAGGCCCTTTCGAATCGTTACACTAGCGTGGCGTTACCAGATCTCCACCTCACCGAGTATGGATTCCACATGCAATCCATGGAAAGGGGCCTCCGAAAACTACAGTAAAAGTTTGATCACGATCCAATGGTCGGATCAAAAGTTATTGCCCTTTCGAACCGTTACTCTAGCCTGCCTTGACCAGACCTCCACCTCACCGAGTATGGATTCCACATGCACTCCATGGACAAGGGCCTCCGAAATCTCCAGTAAAAGTTTGATCGCGATCCAACGGTCGGATCAAAAGTTATGGTCGTTTCGAACCATTACTCTAGCCTGCCTTGACCAGACCTCCACCTCACCGAGTATGGATTCCACATGCACTCCATGGACAAGGGCCTCCGAAAACTATAGTAAAAGTTTGATCACGATCCAATGGTCGGATCAAAAGATATGGCCCTTTCGAACCGTTACTCTAGCCTGCCTTGACCAGACCTCCACCTCACCGAGTATGGATTCCACATGCACTCCATGGACAAGGGCCTCCGAAAACTCGAGTAAAAGTTTGATCGCAATCCATCGGTCGGATCCAAAAATAAGGCCCTTTCGAACCGTTACACTAACGTGGCGCTACCAGACCTCCACCTCACCGAGTATGGATTCCAAATGCAATCCATGCAAAAGGGCCTCCGAAAACTCCAGTAAAAGTTTGATCGCGATCCAACGGTCGGATCAAAAGTTATGGTAGTTTCAAACCGTTACTCTAGCCTGTCGTGACCAGACCTCCACCTCACCGAGTATGAATTCCATATGCAATCCATAGAAAAGGGCCTCGGAGAACTCCAGTAAAAGTTTGATCGCGATCCAATGGTCGGATCAAAAGTTATGGTCGTTTCGAACCGTTACTCTAGCCTCGCCATGACCAGACCTCCACCTCACGGTGTATGGAATCCACATGCAATCCATGGAAAAGGGCCTCCGAAAACTCCGGTAAAAAGTTTGATCGCGATCCAACGGTCGGATCTAAAGTTATGGCCATTTGGAACCGTTACTCTAGTTTGGCACTACCAAACCTCTACCTCACCGACTATGGATTCCACATGCACTACACGGAACAGGGCTTCCGAAAACTCCAGTAAAAGTGTGATCGCGTTCCAACGATCGGATCCAAAGTTATGGCCCTTTCGAACCGTTACTCTAGCCTGCCGTGACCAGACCTCCACCTCACCGAGTATGGATTCCACACGCAATCCATAGAAAAGGGTCTCTGAAAACTCCAGTAAAAGTTAGATCCCGATCCAACAGTCGGATCAAAAGTTATGGCCCTTTCGAACCGTTACACTAGCCTGGCACTACCAAACCTCTACCTCACCGACAATGCATTCCACATGCACTCCATGGAACAGGGCTTCCGAAAACTCCAGTAAAAGTTTGATCGCGATCCAACGGTCGGATCCAAAAATAAGGCCATTTCGAACCGTTACACTAACATGGCGCTACCAGACCTCCACTTTACCGAGTATGGATTCCACATGCAATCCATGGAAAAGGGCCTCCGAAAACTCCAGTAAAAGTTTGATCGCGATCCAACGGTCGGATCTAAAGTTATGGCCCTTTGGAACCGTTACTCTAGTTTGGCACTACCACACCTCTACCTCACCGACTATGTATTCCACATGCACTCCATGGAACAGGCCTTCCGAAAACTCCAAGAAAGTTTGATCGCGATCCAACGGTGGGATCCAAAAATAAGGTCGTTTCGAACCGTTACACTAACATGGCTCTACCAGACCTCCACCTCACCGAGTATAGATTCCGCATCCAATCCATAGAAAAGGGCCTCCGAAAACTCCAGCAAAACTTTGATCGCGATCAAACGGTCGGATCAAAAGTTATGGCCCTTTCAAACCGTTACTCAAGCCCGGCGCTACCGCACCTCAACCTCACCGAGTATGGATTCCACATGCAATCCATGCAAAAGGGCCTCCGAAAACTCCGGTAAAAAGTTTGATCGCGATCCAATGGTCGGATCAAAAGTTATTTCCCTTTCGAACCGTTACTCTAGCCTGGCACTACCAAACCTCTACCTCACCAACTAAGGATTTCACATGCACTACATGGAAAAGGGCCTCCGGAAACTCCAGTAAAAGTTTGATCGCGATCCAACGATCGGATCTAAAGTTATGGCCCTTGGGAACCGTTACTCTCGCCTGGCACTACCAAACCTCGACCTCATCGACTATGGATTCCACATGCACTCCGTGGAACAAGGCTTTCAAAAACTCCAGTAAAAGTTTGATCGCGTTCTAACGATCGGATCCAAAAATAAGGCCCTTTCGAACCATTACACTAGCGTGGCGCTACCAGACCTCCACCTCACCGAGTATAGATTCCGCATCCAATCCATAGAAAAGGGCCTCCGAAAACTCCAGCAAAAGTTTGATCGCGATCCAACGGTCGGATCAAAAAATAAGGCCCTTTCGAACCGTTACACTAACATGGCGCTACCAGACCTCCACCTTACCGAGTATGGATTCCGCATGCAATCCATGGAAAAGGGCCTCCGAAAACTCCGTAAAAAAGTTAGATCCCGATCCAACGGTCGGATCAAAAGTTATGGCCCTTTCGAACCATTACTCTAGCCTGCCGTGACCAGACCTCCACCTCACCGAGTATGGATTCCACATGCACTCCATGGACAAGGGCCTCCGAAAACTTCAGTAAAAGTTTTATCGCGATCCAATGGTCGGATCAAAAGTTATGGTCGTTTCGAACCGTTACTCTAGCCTGCCGTGACCAGACCTCCACCTCACCGAGTACGGATTCCACACGCAATCCATAAAAAAGGGCCGCCGAAAACTCCAGCAAAAGTTTGATCCCGATCCAACGGTCGGATCCAAAGTTATGGCCCTTTCGAACCGTTACTCAAGCTTGGCGCTACCACACCTCCACCTCCCCGTGTATGGATTCCACATCCACTCCATGGAAAAGGGCCTCCGGAAACTCCAGTAAAACTTTGATCGCGATCCAACGGTCGGATCCAAAAATAAGGCCCTTTCGAACCGTTACACTAGCCTGGCACTACCAAACCTCTACCTCACCGACAATGGATTCCACATGCACTCCATGGAACAGGGCTTCCGAAAATTCCAGTAAAAGTTTGATCGCGATCCAACGTTCGGATCCAAAAATAAGGCCCTTTCGAACCGTTACACTACCATGGCGCTACCAGACCTCCACCTTACCGAGTATGGATTCTACATGCAATACATGGAAAAGGGCCTCCGGAAACTCCAGTAAAAGTTTGATCGCGATCCAACGTTCGGATCCAAAAATAAGGCCCTTTCGAACCGTTACACTAACATGGCGCTACCGACCTCCACCTTACCGAGTATGGATTCCACATGCAATACATGGAAAAGGGCCTCCAGGAAACTCCAAGAAAGTTTGATCGCGATCCAACGGTCGGATCTAAAGTTATGGCCCTTTGGAACAGTTACTCTGGTTTGGCACTACCAAATCTCTACCTCACCGACAATGGATTCCACATGCAGTCCATGGAACAGGGCTTCCGAAAACTACAGTAAAAGTGTGATCGTGTTCCAACGGTCGGATCAAAAAATAAGGCCCTTTCGAACCGTTACACTAACGTGGCGCTACCAGACCTCCAGCTCACCGAGTATGGATTCCACATGCAATCCATGCAAAAGGGCCTCCGAAAACTCCAAGTAAAAAGTTTGATCGCGATCCAACGGTCGGATCCAAAAATAAGGCCCTTTCGAACAGTTACACTAGCGTGGCGCTACGCGGACCTCCACCTCACCGAGTATGGATTCCACACGCAATCCATGGAAATGGGCCTCTGAAAACTCCAGTAAAAGTTTGATCGCGATCCAACGGTCGGATCAAAAGTTATTGCCCTTTCGAACCGTTACTCTAGCCCGCCTCGACCCACACCTCCACCTCACCGAGTATGGCTTCCACATGCACTCCATGGACAAGGGCCTCGAAAACTCCAGTAAAAATTTGATCGCGATCCAACGGTCAGATCCAAAAATGAGGCCCTTTTGAACCGTTACACTAGCCTGGCACTACCACACCTCTACCTCACCGACTATGTATTCCACATGCACTCCATGGAACAGGGCCTTCTGAAAACTCCAGTAAAAGTTTGATCGCGATCCAATGGTCGGATCCAAAAATAAGGCCGTTTCGAACCGTCACACTAACATGGCTCTACGAGACCTCCACCTCACCGAGTATAGATTCCGCATCCAATCCATAGAAAAGGGCCTCCGAAAACTCCAGCAAAACTTTGATCGCGATCAAACGGTCGGATCAAAAGTTATGGCCCTTTCAAACCGTTACTCAAGCCTGGCGCTACCAGACCTCAACCTCACCGAGTATGGATTCCACATGCAATCCATGCAAAAGGGCCTCCGAAAACTCCAGTAAAAGTTTGATCGCGATCCAACGGTCGGATCAAAAGTTATGGTCGTTTCGAACCATTACTCTAGCCTGCCTTGACCAGACCTCCACCTCACCGAGTATGGATTCCACACGCAATCCATGGAAATGGGCCTCTGAAAACTCCAGTAAAAGTTTGATCGCGATCCAACGGTCGAATCAAAAGTTATTGCCCTTTCGAACCGTTACTCTAGCCCGCCTGACCAGACCTCCACCTCACCGAGTATGGCTTCCACATGCACTCCATGGACAAGGGCCTCTGAAAACTCCAGTAAAAATTTGATCGCGATCCAACGGTCGGATCCAAAAATGAGGCCCTTTTGAACCGTTACACTAGCCTGGCACTACCAAACCTCTACCTCACCGACTATGGATTCCACATGCACTCCATGGAACAGGGCTCCCGAAAACTCCAGTAAAAGTTTGATCGCGTTCCAACGGTCGGATCCAAAAATAAGGCCCTTTCTAACCGTTACACTAGTGTGGCGCTACCAGACCTCCACCTTATTGAGTATGGATTCCGCATGCAATCCATCGAAAAGGGCCTCCGAAAAATCCAGTAAAAGTTTGATCGTGATCAAACGGTCGGATCAAAAGTTATGGCCCTTTCAAACCGTTCCTCAAGCCTGGCGCTACCACATCTCCACCTCACCCGTTTATGGATTCCACATGCACTCCATGGAAAAGGGCCTCCGGAATCTCTAGTAAAAGTTTGATCGCGATCCAACGGTTCGATCCAAAGTTATGGCCCTTTCGAATCGTTACACTAGCGTTGCCCTAGCAGACCTCCACCTCACCGAGTATGGATTCCACATGCAATCCATAGAAAAGGGCCTCCGAAAACTCCAGTAAAAGTTTGATCGCGTTCCAACGGTCGGATCCAAAGTTATGGCTCTTTGAAACCGTTACTCTAGTGTGGCGCTAACAGACCTCCACCTCACCGAGTATGGATTGTACATGAACTATATGGATAAGGGCCTCTAGAAATTCCAGTAAAAATTTGATCGCAATCCAACGGTCGAATCCAAAGTTATGGCCCTTTCGAACCGTTACACTAGCGTGGCGCTACCATACCTCCACCTCACCGAGTATAGATTCCACATGCAATCAATGGAAAAGGGCCTTCGAAAACTCGTGTAAAAGTTCGATCTCGATCCAACGGTCGGATAAAAAATTATTACTCTTTCAAACCGTTACTCTAGCCTGGCGTGACCGAGACCTCCACCTCACCTACGAGTATGGATACTACATGCACTCCATGGACTAGGGCCTCCAAAAACTCCAGTAAAAGTTTGATCGCGATCCAACGGTCGGATCCAAAGTGATGGCCCTTTTCGAACCGTTATACTAGCGTGGCGCTACCAGACCTCCACCTCACCAAGCATGGATTCCACATGCAATCCATGGAAAAGCGCCTCCGAAAACTCGAGTAAAAGTTTGATCGCGATCCAACGGTCGGATCCAAAGTCATGGCCCTTTCGAACCGTTACACTAGCGTGGCGCTACCAGACCTCCACCTCATCGAGAATGGATTCGACATGCAATCGATGGAAAAGGGCCTCCCAAAACTCCAATAAAAGTTTGATCGCGATCCTACGGTCGGATCTAAAGTTATGGACCTTTGGAATCGTTACTCTAGCATGGCACTACCAAACCTCTACCTTGCCGACTGTGGATTCCACATGCACTCCATGGAACAGGGCTTTCGAAAACTCTAGTAAAAGTTTGATCGCGTTCCAACGATCAGATCCAAAGTTATGGCGCTTTGAAACCGTTACTCTAGCGTGGCGCTAACGACCTCCACCTCACCGACTATGGATTCCACATGCACTCCACGGAACAGGGCTTCCGAAAACTCTAGTAAAAGTTTGATCGCGTTCCAACGATCGGATCCAAAGTTATGGCGCATTGAAACCGTTACACTAGAGTGTCGCTACCAGATCTCCACTTCACCGAGTATCGATTCCATATGCAATCCATGGAAAGGGGCCACCGAAAACTCGAGTAAAAGTTTGATCGTGATCCAACGGTCGGATCCAAAAATAAGGCCATTTCGAACCGTTACACTAGCGTGGCGCTACCAGACCTCCACCTCACCGAGTATGGATTCCACATGCACTCCATGGATAGGGGCCTCCGAAAATTCCGGTAAAAGTTTGATCGTGTACCAATGATCGGATCCAAAGTTATGGCCGTTTCGAACCGTTACACTAGCCTGGCACTACCAAACCACTACCTCACCGACAATGGATTCCACATGCACTCCATGGAACAGGGCTTCCGAAAAATCCAGTAAAAGTTTGATCGCGATCCAACGGTCGGATCCAAAAAGAAGGCCCTTTCGAACCGTTACACTAACATTGCGCTACCAGACCTCCACCTTACCGAGTATGGATTCCACATGCAATCCATAGAAAAGGGCCTCCGAAAACTCCAGTAAAAGTTTGATCGCAATCGAACGGTCGGATCAAAAGTTATTGCCCTTTCGAACCGTTACTCTAGCCTGCGTTGACAAGACCTCCACCTCACCGAGTATGGATTCCACATGCACTCTATGGACAAGGGCCTCCGAAAACTCCAGTAAAAGTTTGATCGCAATCCAACGGTCGGATCCAAAAATAAGGCCCTTTCGAACCGTTACACTAGCCTGGCATTACCAAACCTCTACCTCATTGACAATGGATTCCTCATGCATTCCATGGAACAGGGCTTCCGAAAACTCCACTAAAAGTTTGATCGCGATCCAACGGTCGGATCCAAAAATAAGGCCCTTTCGAACCGTTACACTAACGTGGCGCTACCAGACCTCCACCTTACCGAATATGGATTCCACATGCAATCCATGGAAAAGGGCCTCCGAAAACTCCACTAAAAGTTTGATCCCGATCCAACAATCGGATCTAAAATTATAGCCCTTTGGAACCGTTACTCTAGTTTGGCACTACCAAACCTCTACCTCACCGACTATGGATTCCACATGCACTCCATGGAACAGGGCTTCCGAAAACTCCAGTAAAAGTGTGATCGCGTTCCAACGATCGGATCCAAAGTTATGGCTCTTTGAAACCGTTACTCTAGGGTGGCGCTAACAGACCTCCAGCTCACCGAGTATGGATTGTACATGCACTCCATGGAAAAGGGTCTCTAGAAACTCCAGTAAAAGTTTAATCGCGATCCAACGGTCAGATCAAAAGCTATTGCCCTTTCGAACCGTTACTCTAGCCTGCCGTGACCACACCTCCACCTCACCGAGTGTGGATTCCACATGCACTCCATGGGAAAGGGCCTCCGGAAACTCCAGCAAAAGTTTGAACGCGATCCAACGATCGGATCCAAAAATAAGGCCCTTTCGAACCGTTACACGAGCGTGGCGCTACCAGACCTCCACCTCACCGAGTATGGATTCCACACGCAATCCCTGGAAATGGGCCTCTGAAAACTCCAGTAAAAGTTTGATCGCGATTCAACGGTCGGATCAAAAGTTATTACCCTTTCGAACCGTTACTCTAGCCCGCCTAACCAGACCTCCACCTCACCGAGTATGGATTCCACAGGCACTCCATGGACAAGGGCCTCTGAAAACTCTAGTAAAAATTTGATCGCGATCCAACGACCGGATCTAAAAATGAGGCCCTTTTGAACCGTTACACTAGACTGGCACTACCAAACCTCTACCTCACCGACTATGGATTCCACATGCACTCTATGGAACAGGGCCTCCGAAAACTCCAGTAAAAGTTTGATCGCGTTCCAACGGTCGGATCCAAAAATAAGGCCCTTTCTAACCGTTACACTAGCGTGGCGCTACCAGACCTCCACCTTATTGAGTATGGATTCCGCATGCAATCCATCGAAAAGGGCCTCCGAAAAATCCAGTAAAAGTCTTATCGCGATCAAACGGTCGGATCAAAAGTTATGGCCCTTTCAAACCGTTCCTCAAGCCTGGCGCTACCACACCTCCACCTCACCCGTTTATGGATTCCACATGCACTCCATGGAAAAGGGCCTCCGGAATCTCCAGTAAAAGTTTGATCGCGATCCAATGGTCGGATCCAAAGTTATAGCCCTTTCGAATCGTTACACTAGCGTGGCGCTAGCAGACCTCCACCTCACCGAGTATGGATTCCACATGTAATCCATAGAAAAGGGCCTCCGAAAACTCCAGTAAAAGTTTGATCGCGTTCCAACGATCGGATCCAAAGTTATGGCTCTTTGAAACCGTTACTCTAGTGTGGCGCTAACAGACCTCCACCTCACCGAGTATGGATTGTACATGAACTCCAAGGATAAGGGCCTCTAGAAATTCTAGTAAAAGTTTGATCGCGATCCAATGGTCGGATCCAAAGTTATGGCCCTTTCGAACCATTACACTAGCGTGGCGCTACCAGACCTCCACCTCACCGAGTATGGATTCCACATGCAAATAATGGAAAAGGGCCTTCGAAAACTCGTGTAAAAGTTCGATCTCGATCCAACGGTCGGATAAAAAATTATTGCTCTTTCAAACCGTTACTCTAGCCTGCCGTGACCAGACCTCCACCTCACCGAGTATGGATACTACATGCACTCCATGGACTAGGGCCTCCGAAAACTCCAGTAAAAGTTTGATCGCGATCCAACGGTCGGATCCAAAGTTATGGCCCTTTCAAACCGTTACACTAGCGTGACGCTACCAGACCTCCACCTCACCAAGCATGGATTCCACATGCAATCCATGGAAAAGCGCCTCCGAAAACTCGAGTAAAAGTTTGATCGCGATCCAACGGTCGGATCCAAAGTCATGGCTCTTTCGAACCGTTACACTAGCGTGGCGCTACCAGACCTCCACCTCACCGAGTATGGATTCCACATGCAAATAATGGAAAAGGGCCATCGAAAACTCGTGTAAAAGTTCGATCTCGATCCAATGGTCGGATACAAAATTATTGCTCTTTCAAACCGTTACTCTAGCCTGCCGTGACCAAACCTCCACCTCACCGAGTATGGATACCACATGCACTCCATGGACTAGGGCCTCCGAAAACTCCAGTAAAAGTTTGATCGCGATCCAACGGTCGGATCCAAAGTTCCTTTCGAACCGTTACACTAGCGTGGCGCTACCAGACCTCCACCTCACCAAGCATGGATTCCACATGCAATCCATGGAAAAGCGCCTCCGAAAACTCGGGTAAAAGTTTGATCGCGATCCAACGGTCGGATCCAAAGTCATGACCCTTTCGAACCGTTACACTAGCGTGGCGCTACCAGACCTCCACCTCATCGAGTATGGATTCCATATGCAATCGATGGAAAAGGGCCTCCAAAAACTCCAGTAAAAGTTTGATCGCGATCCAACGGTTGGATCTAAAGTTATGGCCCTTTAGAATCGTTACTCTAGCATGGCACTACCAAACCTCTACCTTGCCGACTGTGGATTCCACATGCACTCCATGGAACAGGGCTTTCGAAAACTCTAGTAAAAGTTTGATCGCGTTCCAACGATCAGATCCAAAGTTATGGCGCTTTGAAATCATTACTCTAGCGTGGCGCTAACAGACCTCCACCTCACCGACTATGGATTCCACATGCACTCCACGGAACAGGGCTTCCGAAAACTCTAGTAAAAGTTTGATCGCGTTCCAACGGTCGGATCCAAAAATAAGGCCCTTTCGAACCGTTATACTAACATGGCGCTACCAGACCTCCACCTTACCGAGTATGGATTCCGCTTGCAATCCATAGAAAAGGGCCTCCGAAAATTCCAGTAAAAGTTTGATCGCGATCAAACGGTCGGATCAAAAGTTATGGCCCTTTCAAACCGTTACTCAAGCCTGGCGCTACCACACCTCCACCTCACTGAGTATGGATTCCACATGCAATCCATGGAAAGGGGCCTCCGAAAACTCCGGTAAAAGTTTGATCGCGATCCAACGGTTAGATCAAAAGTTATTGCCCTTTCGAACCGTTACTCTAGCCTGCATTGACCAGACCTCCACCTCACCGAGTATGGATTCCACATGCACTCCATGGACAAGGGCCTCCAAAAACTCCAGTAAAAGTTTGATCCCAATCCAACGGTCAGATCCAAAAATAAGGCCCTTTCGAACCGTTACACTAGCCTGGCACTACCAAACCTCTACCTCACCGACAATGGATTCCACATGCACTCCATGGAACAGGGCTTCCGGAAACTCGAGTAAAAGTTTGATCGCGATCCAACGGTCGGATCCAAAAATAAGGCCCTTTCGAACCGTTACACTAACGTGGCGCTACCAGACCTCCACCTCACCGAGTATGGATTCCACATGCAATCCATGCAAAAGGGCTTCCGAAAACTCCAGTAAAAGTGTGATCGCGATCCAACGGTCGGATCTAAAGTTATGACCCTTTGGAACTGTTACTCTAGGTTGGCACTACCAAACCTCTACCTCACCGACTATGGATTCCACATGCACTCCATGGAACAGGGCTTCCGAAAACTCCAGTAAAAGTTTGATCGCGATCCAACGGTCGGATCCAAAAATAAGGCCCTTTCGAACGGTTACACTAGCCTGGCACTACCAAACCTCCAGCTCACTGAGTATGGATTCCATATGCAATCCATGCAAAAGGACCTCCAAAAACTCCAGTAAAAGTTTGATCGCGATCCAACGGTCGGATGAAAAGTTATGGTCGTTTCGAACCGTTACTCTAGCCTGCCGTGACCAGACCTCCACCTCACGGAGTATGGATTCCACATGCACTCCATGAAAAGGGGCCTCCGGAAACTACAGTAAAAGTTTGATCGCGATCCAACGGTCAGATCAAAAGTTATAGCTTTTTCGAACTGTTACTCTAGCCCTGCGCTACCACAGCTCCACCTCATCGCGTATGGATTCCACAAGCACTTTTTGGAAAAGGGCCTCCGGAAACTCCAGTAAAATTTTGATAGCGATCTAACGGTCGGATCAAAAGTTAATGCCGTTTCGAACCGTTACTCTAGCGTGGCACTACCACACTTCCACCTCACCGAGTATCGATTCCACATGCAATCCATGGAAAAAGGCCTCCGAGAACTTTAGCAAAAGTTTGATCGCTATCCAACGGTCGGATCTAAATTTATGGCCATTTCGAACCGTTACTCTATCCTAGCGCTACCAAACCTCCACCTCACCGAGTATGGATTCCACATGCACTCCATGGAAAAGGGCCTCCGGAAACTCTAGCAAAAGCTTGATCGCGATCCAACGGTCGGATCAAAAGTTATGGCCCTTTTCGAACCATTACTCTAGCCTGGCGCTACCGCACCTCCACCTCGCCGAGTATGGATTCCACTTGCTCTCCATGGTAAAGGGCCTCCGGAAACTCCAGTAAAAGTTTGATCGCGATCCAACGGTCGGATCAAAAGTTATGGCCCTTTCAAACCCTTACTCAAGCCTGGCACTACCACACCTCCACCTCACCGTGTATGGATTCCACATCCACTCCATGGAAAAGGGCCTCCGGAAACTCCACTAAAAGTTTGATCGCGATCCAACGGTCGGATCCAAAGTTATGGCCCTTTCGAACCGTTACACTAGCCTGGCGCTACCAGACCTCCACCTCACCGAGTATGGATTCCACATGCACTCCATGGAAAAGGGCCTCCGAAAACTCCAGTAAAAGTTTGATCGCGATCCAACGGTCGGATCAAAGTTATGGCCCTTTCGAACCGTTACTCAAGCCTGGCGCTACCAGACCTCCACCTCACCGAGTATGGATTCCACATGCACTCCATGGAAAAGGGCCTCCGAAAACTCCTGTAAAAGTTTGATCGCGATCCAACGGTCGGATCCAAAGTTATGGCCCTTTCGAACCGTTACTCTAGCCTGGCGCTACCAGACCTCCACCTCACCGAGTATGGATTCCACATGCACTCCATGGAAAAGGGCCTCCGGAAACTCCTGTAAAAGTTTGATCGCGATCCAACGGTCGGATCAAAAGTTATGGCCCTTTCGAACCGTTACTCTAGCCTGGCGCTACCAGACCTCCACCTCACCGAGTATGGATTCCACATGCACTCCATGGAAAAGGGCCTCCGGAAACTCCAGTAAAAGTTTGATCGCGATCCAACGGTCGGATCAAAGTTATGGCCCTTTCGAACCGTTACTCTAGCCTGGCGCTACCAGACCTCCACCTCACCGAGTATGGATTCCACATGCACTCCATGGAAAAGGGCCTCCAGAAACTCCAGTAAAAGTTTGATCGCGATCCAACGGTCGGATCCAAAGTTATGGCCCTTTCGAACCGTTACTCTAGCCTGGCGCTACCAGACCTCCACCTCACCGAGTATGGATTCCACATGCACTCCATGGAAAAGGGCCTCCGAAAACTATTGTAAAAGTTTGATCGCGATCCAACGGTCGGATTCAAAGTTATGGCCCTTTCGAACCGTTACTCAAGCCTGGCGCTACCAAACCTCCACCTCACCGAGTATGGATTCCACATGCAGTCCATGGAAAAGGGCCTCCAGAAACTCCAGCAAAAGTTTGATCGCGATCCAACGGTCGGATCCAAAGTTATGGCCCTTTCGAACCGTTACTCACGCGTGGCGCTCCCAGACCTCCACCTCACCGAGTATGGATTCCACATGCACTCCATGGAAAAGGGCCTCCGGAAAACTCCTGCAAAAGTTTGATCGCGATCCAACGGTCGGATCCAAAGTTATGGCCCTTTCGAACCGTTACTCAAGCCTGGCGCTACCAGACCTCCACCTCACCGAGTATGGATTCCACATGCACTCCATGGAAAAGGGCCTCCGGAAACTCCAGTAAAAGTTTGATCGCGATCCAACGGTCGGATCAAAAGTTATGGCCCTTTCGAACCGTTACTCAAGCCTGGCACTACCAGACCTCCACCTCACCGTATATGGATTCCACATGCACTCCATGGAAAAGGGCCTCCGGAAACTCCAGCAAAAGTTTGATCGCGATCCAACGGTCGGATCCAAAGTTATGGCCCTTTCGAACCGTTACTCAAGCCTGGCGCTACCAGACCTCCACCTCACCGAGTATGGATTCCACATGCACTCCATGGAAAAGGGCCTCCGCAAAACTCTAGTAAAAGTTTGCTCGCGATCCAACGGTCGGATCAAAGTTATGGCCCTTTCGAACCGTTACTCAAGCCTGCGCTACCAGACCTCCACCTCACCGAGTATGGATTCCACATGCACTCCATGGAAAAGGGCCTCCGGAAACTCCAGCAAAAGTTTGATCGCGATCCAACGGTCGGATCCAAAGTTATGGCCCTTTCGAACCGTTACTCAAGCCACCTGCGCTACCACACCTCCACCTCACCGAGTATGGATTCCACATGCACTCCATGGAAAAGGGCCTCCAGAAACTCCGGCAAAAGTTTGATCGCGATCCAACGGTCGGATCAAAAGTTATGGCCCTTTCGAACCGTTACTCAAGCACGGCGCTACCCGGACCTCCACCTCACCGAGTATGGATTCCACATGCACTCCATGGAAAAGGGCCTCCAAAAACTCCAGCAAAAGTTTGATCGCGATCCAACGGTCGGATCAAAAGTTATGGCCCTTTCGAACCGTTACTCAAGCCCTGGCGCTACCAGACCTCCACCTCACCGAGTATGGATTCCACATGCACTCCATGGAAAAGGGCCTCCGGAAACTCCAGTAAAAGTTTGATCGCGATCCAACGGTCGGATCAAAAGTTATGGCCCTTTCGAACCGTTACTCAAGCCTGGCGCTACCAGACCTCCACCTCACCGTGTATGGATTCCACATGCACTCCATGGAAAAGGGCCTCCGGAAACTCCAGTAAAAGTTTGATCGCGATCCAACGGTCGGATCCAAAGTTATGGCCCTTTCGAACCGTTACTCTAGCCTGGCGCTACCAGACCTCCCCACCTCACCGTGTATGGATTCCACATGCACTCCATGGAAAAGGGCCTCCGGAAACTCCAGTAAAAGTTTGATCGCGATCCAACGGTCGGATCAAAAGTTATGGCCCTTTCGAACCGTTACTCTAGCCTTGCGCTACCAGACCTCCACCTCACCGAGTATGGATTCCACATGCACTCCATGGAAAAAGGGCCTCCGGAAACTCCAGTAAAAGTTTGATCGCGATCCAACGGTCGGATCAAAAGTTATGGCCCTTTCGAACCGTTACTCAAGCCTGGCGCTACCACACCTCTCTACCTCACCGTGTATGGATTCCACATGCACTCCATGGAAAAGGGCCTCCGGAAACTCCAGTAAAAGTTTGATCGCGATCCAACGGTCGGATCAAAAGTTATGGCCCTTTCGAACCGTTACTCAAGCCTGGCGCTACCACACCTCCACCTCACCGAGTATGGATTCCACATGCACTCCATGGAAAAGGGCCTCCGGAAACTCCAGTAAAAGTTTGATCGCGATCCAACGGTCGGATCAAAAGTTATGGCCCTTTCGAACCGTTACTCAAGCCTGGCGCTACCAGACCTCCACCTCACCGAGTATGGATTCCACATGCACTCCATGGAAAAGGGCCTCCGGAAACTCCGGTAAAAGTTTGATCGCGATCCAACGGTCGAATCGAAAGTTATGGCCCTTTCGAACCGTTACTCTAGCCTGCGCTACCACCTCCACCTCACCGTGTATGGATTCCACATGCACTCCATGGAAAAGGGCCTCCGGAAACTCCGGCAAAAGTTTGATCGCGATCCAACGGTCGGATCAAAAGTTATGGCCCTTTCGAACCGTTACTCAAGCCTGCGCTACCCACCTCCACCTCACCGAAGTATGGATTCCACATGCACTCCATGGAAAAGGGCCTCCGGAAACTCCGGTAAAAGTTTGATCGCGATCCAACGGTCGGATCAAAAGTTATGGCCCTTTCGAACCGTTACTCTAGCCTGGCGCTACCAGACCTCCACCTCACCGAGTATGGATTCCACATGCACTCCATGGAAAAGGGCCTCCGGAAACTCCAGTAAAAGTTTGATCGCGATCCAACGGTCGGATCAAAGTTATGGCCCTTTCGAACCGTTACTCTAGCCTGGCGCTACCACACCTCCACCTCGCCGAGTATGGATTCCACATGCACTCCATGGAAAAGGGCCTCCGGAAACTCCGGTAAAAGTTTGATCGCGATCCAACGGTCGGATCAAAAGTTATGGCCCTTTCGAACCGTTACTCAAGCCCGGCGCTACCAGACCTCCACCTCACCGTGTATGGATTCCACATGCACTCCATGGAAAAGGGCCTCCCGGAAACTCCGGCAAAAGTTTGATCGCGATCCAACGGTCGGATCAAAAGTTATGGCCCTTTCGAACCGTTACTCAAGCCTGGCGCTACCAACCTCCACCTCACCGTGTATGGATTCCACATGCACTCCATGGAAAAGGGCGTCCGGAAACTCCGGCAAAAGTTTGATCGCGATCCAACGGTCGGATCAAAAGTTATGGCCCTTTCGAACCGTTACTCTAGCCTTGCGCTACCAGACCTCCACCTCACCGAGTATGGATTCCACATGCACTCCATGGAAAAGGGCCTCCGGAAACTCCAGTAAAAGTTTGATCGCGATCCAACGGTCGGATCAAAAGTTATGGCCCTTTCGAACCGTTACTCTAAGCCTGGCGCTACCAGACCTCCACCTCACCGAGTATGGATTCCACATGCACTCCATGGAAAAGGGCCTCCGGAAACTCCAGTAAAAGTTTGATCGCGATCCAACGGTCGGATCAAAAGTTATGGCCCTTTCGAACCGTTACTCTAGCCTGGCGCTACCACACCTCCACCTCACCGAGTATGGATTCCACATGCACTCCATGGAAAAGGGCCTCCGGAAACTCCAGCAAAAGTTTGATCGCGATCCAACGGTCGGATCAAAAGTTATGGCCCTTTCGAACCGTTACTCTAGCCTGTCGCTACCAGACCTCCACCTCACCGTGTATGGATTCCACATGCACTCCATGGAAAAGGGCCTCCGGAAACTCCAGCAAAAGTTTGATCGCGATCCAACGGTCGGATCAAAAGTTATGGCCCTTTCGAACCGTTACTCAAGCCTGGCGCTACCAGGACCTCCACCTCACCTGATATGGATTCCACATGCACTCCATGGAAAAGGGCCTCCGGAAACTCCGGTAAAAGTTTGATCGCGATCCAACGGTCGGATCAAAAGTTATGGCCCTTTCGAACCGTTACTCAAGCATGCGCTGACCCAGACCTCCACCTCACCGAGTATGGATTCCACATGCACTCCATGGAAAAGGGCCTCCGGAAACTCCAGTAAAAGTTTGATCGCGATCCAACGGTCGGATCAAAAGTTATGGCCCTTTCGAACCGTTACTCTAGCCTGCGCTACCAGACCTCCACCTCACCAAGTATGGATTCCACATGCACTCCATGGAAAAGGGCCTCCGGAAACTCCAGCAAAAGTTTGATCGCGATCCAACGGTCGGATCAAAAGTTATGGCCCTTTCGAACCGTTACTCTAGCCTAGCGCTACCAGACCTCCACCTCACCGAGTATGGATTCCACATGCACTTCATGGAAAAGGGCCTACTGAAACTCCAGTAAAAGTTTGATCGCGATCCAACGGTCGGATCAAAAGTTATGGCCCTTTCGAACCGTTACTCAAGCACTGCGCTACCAGACCTCCACCTCACCGAGTATGGATTCCACATGCACTCCATGGAAAAGGGCCTCCCGGAAACTCCGGTAAAAGTTTGATCGCGATCCAACGGTCGGATCAAAAGTTATGGCCCTTTCGAACCGTTACTCTAAGCCTGGCGCTACCAGACCTCCACCTCACCACGTATGGATTCCACATGCACTCCATGGAAAAGGGCCTCCAGAAACTCCGGTAAAAGTTTGATCGCGATCCAACGGTCGGATCAAAAGTTATGGCCCTTTCGAACCGTTACTCTAAGCTCGCGCTACCAGACCTCCACCTCACCGAGTATGGATTCCACATGCACTCCATGGAAAAGGGCCTCCGAGGAAACTCCGGCAAAAGTTTGATCGCGATCCAACGGTCGGATCAAAAGTTATGGCCCTTTCGAACGCGTTACTCTAGCTGGCGCTACCGGACCTCCACCTCACCGTGTATGGATTCCACATGCACTCCATGGAAAAGGGCCTCCGGAAACTCCAGTAAAAGTTTGATCGCGATCCAACGGTCGGATCAAAAGTTATGGCCCTTTCGAACCGTTACTCTAGCCCGGCGCTACCACCTCCACCTCACCAGTATGGATTCCACATGCACTCCATGGAAAAGGGCCTCCGGAAACTCCAGTAAAAGTTTGATCGCGATCCAACGGTCGGATCAAAAGTTATGGCCCTTTCGAACCGTTACTCTAGCCTGGCGCTACCGACACCTCCACCTCACCGAGTATGGATTCCACATGCACTCCATGGAAAAGGGCCTCCGGAAACTCCAGCAAAAGTTTGATCGCGATCCAACGGTCGGATCAAAAGTTATGGCCCTTTCGAACCGTTACTCTAGCCTGGCGCTACCAGACCTCCACCTCACCGAGTATGGATTCCACATGCACTCCATGGAAAAGGGCCTCCGAAAACTCCAGTAAAAGTTTGATCATGATCCAACGGTCGGATCAAAAGTTATGGCCCTTTCGAACCGTTACTCAAGCCTGGCGCTCCCAGACCTCCACCTCACCAAGTATGGATTCCACATGCACTCCATGGACAAGGGCCTCCGGAAACTCATGTAAAAGTTTGATCGCGATCCAACGGTCGGATCAAAAGTTATGGCCCTTTCGAACCGTTACTCTAGCCTGCGCTACCAGACCTCCACCTCACCGAGTATGGATTCCACATGCACTCCATGGAAAAGGGCCTCCGGAAACTCCGGTAAAAGTTTGATCGCGATCCAACGGTCGGATCAAAAGTTATGGCCCTTTCGAACCGTTACTCTAAGCCTGCGCTACCGAGACCTCCACCTCACCCGTATGGATTCCACATGCACTCCATGGAAAAGGGCCTCCGGAAACTCCGGAAAAGTTTGATCGCGATCCAACGGTCGGATCAAAAGTTATGGCCCTTTCGAACCGTTACTCAAGCCCTAGCGCTACCAGACCTCCACCTCACCGTGTATGGATTCCACATGCACTCCATGGAAAAGGGCCTCCGGAAACTCCGGTAAAAGTTTGATCGCGATCCAACGGTCGGATCAAAAGTTATGGCCCTTTCGAACCGTTACTCTAGCCTGCGCTACCGACCTCCACCTCACCTGATGGATTCCACATCACTCCATGGAAAAGGGCCTCAGGAAACTCCGGAAAAGTTTGATCGCGATCCAACGGTGGGATCAAAGTTATGGCCCTTTCGAACCGTGGAGACCTCCACCTCACCGTATGGATTCCACATGCACTCCATGGAAAAGGGCCTCCGGAAAACTCCGGTAAAAGTTTGATCGCGATCCAACGGTCGGATCAAAAGTTATGGCCCTTTCGAACCGTTACTCTAGCCTGCGCTACCAGACCTCCACCTCACCGTGTATGGATTCCACATGCACTCCATGGAAAAGGGCCTCCGGAAACTCCGGAAAAGTTTGATCGCGATCCAACGGTCGGATCAAAAGTTATGGCCCTTTCGAACCGTTACTCTAGCCTGGCGCTACCCGGACCTCCACCTCACCAGTGTATGGATTCCACATGCACTCCATGGAAAAGGGCCTCCGGAAACTCCGGCAAAAGTTTGATCGCGATCCAACGGTCGGATCAAAAGTTATGGCCCTTTCGAACCGTTACTCAAGCACAGCGCTACCACACCTCCACCTCACCGTGTATGGATTCCACATGCACTCCATGGAAAAGGGCCTCCGGAAACTCCGGTAAAAGTTTGATCGCGATCCAACGGTCGGATCAAAAGTTATGGCCCTTTCCGAACCGTTACTCTAGCCTGCGCTACCGGACCTCCCCACCTCACCGTATGGATTCCACATGCACTCCATGGAAAAGGGCCTCCGGAAACTCCGGCAAAAGTTTGATCGCGATCCAACGGTCGGATCAAAAGTTATGGCCCTTTCGAACCGTTACTCAAGCACAGCGCTACCAGACCTCCACCTCACCGTGTATGGATTCCACATGCACTCCATGGAAAAGGGCCTCCGGAAACTCCGGCAAAAGTTTGATCGCGATCCAACGGTCGGATCCAAAAGTTATGGCCCTTTCGAACCGTTACTCAAGCACTGCGCTACCCGGACCTCCACCTCACCGTGTATGGATTCCACATGCACTCCATGGAAAAGGGCCTCCGGAAACTCCAG
Organism: Populus x sibirica; assembly: GCA_019202695.1. NCBI lineage: Eukaryota > Viridiplantae > Streptophyta > Magnoliopsida > Malpighiales > Salicaceae > Populus > Populus x sibirica. The sequence continues at coordinate 4,657 of JAGMVL010001997.1, read as the reverse complement.
CAAAAGTTTGATCGCGATCCAACGGTCGGATTCAAAGTTATGGCCCTTTCGAACCGTTACTCACGCCTGGCGCTCCCAGACCTCCACCTCACCGTGTATGGATTCCACATGCACTCCATGGAAAAGGGCCTCCGGAAACTCCTGCAAAAGTTTGATCGCGATCCAACGGTCGGATCCAAAGTTATGGCCCTTTCGAACCGTTACTCTAAGCACTGGCGCTACCCGACCTCCACCTCACCGATGTATGGATTCCACATGCACTCCATGGAAAAGGGCCTCCGGAAACTCCGGCAAAAGTTTGATCGCGATCCAACGGTCGGATCAAAAGTTATGGCCCTTTCGAACCGTTACTCTAAGCACTGCGCTACCACCTCCACCTCACCGAGTATGGATTCCACATGCACTCCATGGAAAAGGGCCTCCGGAAACTCCGGTAAAAAGTTTGATCGCGATCCAACGGTCGGATCAAAAGTTATGGCCCTTTCGAACCGTTACTCAAGCCTTGCGCTCCCGGACCTCCACCTCACCGTGTATGGATTCCACATGCACTCCATGGAAAAGGGCCTCCGGAAACTCCGGTAAAAGTTTGATCGCGATCCAACGGTCGGATCAAAAGTTATGGCCCTTTCGAACCGTTACTCTAAGCCCGGCGCTACCGGACCTCCACCTCACCGAGTATGGATTCCACATGCACTCCATGGAAAAGGGCCTCCGGGAAACTCCAGCAAAAGTTTGATCGCGATCCAACGGTCGGATCAAAAGTTATGGCCCTTTCGAACCGTTACTCTAGCCTGGCGCTACCACACCTCCACCTCGCCGAGTATGGATTCCACTTGCTCTCCATGGTAAAGGGCCTCCGGAAACTCCAGTAAAAGTTTGATCGCGATCCAACGGTCGGGATCAAAAGTTATGGCCCTTTCGAACCGTTACTCTAGCCTGGCGCTACTAGACCTCCACCTCACCGAGTATGGATTCCACATGCACTCCATGGAAAAGGGCCTCCGGAAACTCCACTAAAAGTTTGATCGCGATCCAACGGTCGGATGCAAAGTTATGGCCCTTCCGAACCGTTACTGTAGCCTAGCGCTCCCTGACCTCCACCTCACCGAGTATGGATTCCACATGCACTCCATGGAAAAGGGCCTCCGGAAACTCCAGTAAAAGTTTGATCGCGATCCAACGGTCGGATCAAAAGTTATGGCCCTTTCGAACCGTTACTCAAGCCTGGCGCTACCACACCTCCACCTCACCGAGTATGGATTCCACATGCAGTCCATGGAAAATGGCCTCCCGGAAACTCCAGTAAAAGTTTGATCGCGATCCAACGGTCGGATCAAAAGTTATGGCCCTTTCGAACCGTTACTCTAGCCTTGGCGCTACCAGGACCTCCACCTCCACCGTATGGATTCCACATGCACTCCATGGAAAAGGGCCTCCGAAACTCCAGCAAAAAAAGTTTGATCGCGATCCAACGGTCGGATCAAAAGTTATGGCCCTTTCGAACCGTTACTCTAGCCTGCGCTACCACACCTCCACCTCACCGAGTATGGATTCCACATGCACTCCATGGAAAAGGGCCTCCGAAACTCCGGAAAAAGTTTGATCGCGATCCAACGGTCGGATCCAAAGTTATGGCCCTTTCGAACCGTTACTCTAGCCCTAGCTACCGGACCTCCACCTCACCAAGTATGGATTCCACATGCACTCCATGGAAAAGGGCCTCCCGGAAACTCCGGTAAAAGTTTGATCGCGATCCAACGGTCGGATCAAAAGTTATGGCCCTTTCGAACCGTTACTCTAGCCTGAGCGCTACCAACCTCCACCTCACCGTATGGATTCCACATGCACTCCATGGAAAAGGGCCTCCGGAAACTCCAGTAAAAGTTTGATCGCGATCCAACGGTCGGATCAAAAGTTATGGCCCTTTCGAACCGTTACTCTAGCCTCGCGCTACCGGACCTCCACCTCACCAGTATGGATTCCACATGCACTCCATGGAAAAGGGCCTCCGGAAACTCCACTAAAAGTTTGATCGCGATCCAACGGTCGGATCAAAAGTTATGGCCCTTTCGAACCGTTACTCTAGCCTGGCGCTACCACACCTCCACCTCACCGAGTATGGATTCCACATGCACTCCATGGAAAAGGGCCTCCCGGAAACTCCGGGAAAAGTTTGATCGCGATCCAACGGTCGGATCAAAAGTTATGGCCCTTTCGAACCGTTACTCATAGCCTGCGCTACCAGACCTCCACCTCACCGTATGGATTCCACATGCACTCCATGGAAAAGGGCCTCCGGAAACTCCGGTAAAAGTTTGATCGCGATCCAACGGTCGGATCAAAAGTTATGCCCTTTCGAACCGTTACTCTAACCTGGCGCTACCGGACCTCCACCTCACCGAGTATGGATTCCACATGCACTCCATGGAAAAGGGCCTCCCGGAAACTCCAGGAAAAAGTTTGATCGCGATCCAACGGTCGGATCAAAAGTTATGGCCCTTCCGAACCGTTACTCAAGTTTGTCGTTACCAGACCACCACCTCACCATGTATGGATTCCACATGCACTCCATGGAAAAGGGCCTCCGCAAACTCCAGCAAAAGTTTGATCGCGATCCAATGGTGGGATCAAAAGTTATGCCCTTCCGAACCGTTACTGTAGCCTAGCGCTCCCTGACCTCCACCTCGCCGAGTATGGATTCCACATGCACTTCACGGAAAAGGGTCTACTGAAACTCCAGTTAAAGTTTGATCGCGATCCAACGGTCGGATCAAAAGTTATGGCCCTTTCGAACCGTTACTCTAGCCTGGCGCTACCAGACCTCCACCTCACCGTGTATGGATTCCACATGCACTCCATGGAAAAGGGCGTCCGGAAACTCCGGAAAAAGTTTGATCGCGATCCAACGGTCGGATCAAAAGTTATGGCCCTTTCAAGCGGTTACTCTACGCCTGCGCTACCAGACCTCCCCCTCACCGTGTATGGATTCCACATGCACTCCATGGAAAAGGGCCTCCCGGAAACTCCGGCAAAAGTTTGATCGCGATCCAACGGTCGGATCAAAGTTATGGCCCTTTCGAACCGTTACTCAAGCCTGGCGCTCCCACACCTCCACCTCACCGAGTATGGATTCCACATGCACTCCATGGACAAGGGCCTCCGGAAACTCCAGAAAAGTTTGATCGCGATCCAACGGTCGGATCAAAAGTTATGGCCCTTTCGAACCGTTACTCTAAGCCTGGCGCTACCGGACCTCCACCTCACCGTGTATGGATTCCACATGCACTCCATGGAAAAGGGCCTCCGGAAACTCCAAGTAAAAGTTTGATCGCGATCCAACGGTCGGATCAAAAGTTATGGCCCTTTCGAGCCGTTACTCAAGCACGTGCGCTACCAGACCTCCACCTCACCGGTGGATGGATTCCACATGCACTCCATGGAAAAGGGCCTCCGGAAACTCCAGTAAAAGTTTGATCGCGATCCAACGGTCGGATCAAAAGTTATGGCCCTTTCGAACCGTTACTCTAGCCTGCGCTACCGACCTCCACCTCACCGTATGGATTCCACATGCACTCCATGGAAAAGGGCCTCGGAAACTCCGGTAAAAGTTTGATCGCGATCCAACGGTCGGATCAAAAGTTATGGCCCTTTCGAACCGTTACTCAAGCACAGCGCTACCGGACCTCTCAACTCACCGATGTATGGATTCCACATGCACTCCATGGAAAAGGGCCTCCGGAAACTCCGGGAAAAGTTTGATCGCGATCCAACGGTCGGATTCAAAGTTATGGCCTTTCGAACCGTTACTCTAGCCGGCGCTACGAGACCTCCACCTCACCGTGTATAGATTCCACATGCACTTCATGCAAAAGAGCCTCGGAAACTCCAGTAAAAGTTTGATCGCGATCCAACGGTCGGATCAAAAGTTAATGCCTTTTCGAACCGTTACTCTAGCCTGGCGCTACCGGACCTCCACCTCACCGATATGGATTCCACATGCACTCCTTGGAAAGGGCCTCCCGGAAACTCCAGCAAAAGTTTGATCGCGATCCAACGGTCGGATCCAAAGTTATGGCCCTTTCGAACCGTTACTCTAGCAAAAGCGCTACCACGTACCTCCACCGCCGAGTATGGATTCCACATGCTCTCCATGGAAAGGGCCTCGGGAAACTCCAGGAAAGTTTGATCGCGATCCAACGGTCGGATCCAAAGTTATGGCCCTTCCCAAACCGTTACTCAAGCTCGGCGCTACGACACCTCCACCTCACCGAGTATGGATTCCACATGCACTCCATCGAAAAGGGCCTCCGAAAACTCTAGTAAAGTTTGATCGCGATCCAATGGTGGGATCCAAAGTTATGGCCCCTTCGAACCGTTACTCAAGCTTGGCGATCCAACAGACCTCCACCTCACCGCGTATGGATTCCACATGCACTCCATGGAAAAGGGCCTCCGGAAACTCCAGCCAAAAAGTTTGATCGCGATCCAACGGTCGGATCAAAAGTTATGGCCTTTCGAACCGTTACTCTAGCCTGGCGCTCCCCGACCTCCACCTCACCGAGTATGGATTCCACATGCACTCCATGGAAAAGGGCCTCCCTAGGAAACTCCGGCCAAAAGTTTGATCGCCGATCCAACGGTCGGATCAAAGTTATGG
>JAGMVL010001271.1:0-41422 GCA_019202695.1 Populus x sibirica | reverse complement strand
CAGACCGCCACCTCACCGAGTATGGATTCCACATGCACTCCATGGAAAAGGGCCCTCGGAAACTCCAGCAAAAGTTGGATCGCGATCCAACGTTCGGATCCCAAGTTATGGCCCTTTCGAACCGTTACTGAAGCCTGGCGCTACCAGACCTCCACCTCACCGATTATGGATTGCACATGCACTCCATGGCAAAGGGCTTGCGGAAACTCTAGTAAAAGTTTGATCGCGATCCAACGGCCGATTCCAAAGTTATGGCCTTTTCGAACCGTTACTCGAAGCCCGGCGCTACTAGACCGCCACCTCACCGAGTATGGATTCCACATGCACTCCATGGAAAAGGACCTTCGGAAACTCCAGCAAAAGTTTGATCGCAATACAACGGTCGGATAAAAAGTTATGGCCCTTTCGAACCATTACTCAAGCCCGTGGCTCCCACACCTCCACCTCACCATGTATGGATTCGACATGCACTCCATGGAAAAGGGCCTTCGGAAACTCCATAGAAAGTTTGATCGCGATCCAACGGTCGTATCCAAAGTTATGGCCCTTTCCAACCGTTACTGAAGCCAGGCGCTACCAGAGCTCCACCTCACCGATTAAGGATTCCACTTGCACTCCATGGAAAAGGGCCTTCGGAAACTCTAGCAAAAGTTTGATCGCGATCCAACGGTCGGATCCAAAGTTATGGCCCTTTCCAACCGTTACTGAATCCTGGCGCTTCTAGACCGCCACCTCACCGAGTATAGATTCCACATGCACTCCATGGAAAAGGACCTTCGAAAACTCCAGCAAAAGTTTGATCGCAATCCAACGGTCGGATAAAAAGTTATGGCCCTTTCGAACCATTACTCAAGCCCGTGGCTACCAGACCTCCACCTCACCATGTATGGATTCGACATGCACTCCATGGAAAAGGGCCTTCGGAAACTCCAGTAAAAGTTTGATCGCGATCCAACGGTCGTATCCAAAGTTATGGCCCTTTCCAACCGTTACTGAAGCCTGGCGCTACCAGACCGCCACCTCACCGAGTATGGATTCCACATGCACTCCAATCCCAAGTTATGGCCCTTTCCAACCGTTACTGAAGCCTGGCGCTACCAGACCGCCACCTCACCGATTATGGATTCCACATGCACTCCATGGAAAACGGCCTTCGGAAACTGCAGTAAAAGTTTGATCGCGATCCAACGGTCGTATCCAAAGTTATGGCCCTTTCCAACCGTTACTGCAGCCTGGCGCTACAAGACCGCCACCTCACCGAGTATGGATTCCACATGCACTCCATGGAAAATGGCCTTCGGAAACTCCAGCAAAAGTTTGATCGCGATCAAACGGTCGGATCCAAAGTTATGCCCCTTTCCAACCGTTACTGAATACTGGCGCTTCTAGACCGCCACCTCACCGAGTATAGATTCCACATGCACTCCATGGAAAAGGACCTTCGGAAACTCCAGCAAAAGTTTGATCGCAATCCAACGGTCGGATAAAAAGTTATGGCCCTTTCGAACCATTACTCAAGCCCGTGGCTACCACACCTCCACCTCACCATGTATGGATTCGACATGCACTCTATGGAAAAGGGCCTTCGGAAACTCCAGTAAAAGTTTGATCGCGATCCAATGGTCGTATCCCAAGTTATGGCCCTTTCCAACCGTTACTGAAGCCTGGCGCTACCAGACCGCCACCTCACCGATTATGGATTCCACATGCACTCCATGGAAAACGGCCTTCGGAAACTGCAGTAAAAGTTTGATCGCGATCCAACGGTCGGATACAAAGTTATGGCCCTTTCCAACCGTTATTGAATCCTGGCGCTTCCACGCCGCCACCTCACCGAGTATAGATTCCACATGCACTCCATGAAAAAGGACCTTCGGAAACTCCAGCAAAAGTTTGATCGCAATCCAACGGTCGGATAAAAAGATATGGCCCTTTCGAACCATTACTCAAGCCCGTGGCTACCACACCTCCACCTCACCATGTATGGATTCGACATGCACTCCATGGAAAAGGGCCTTCGAAAACTCCAGTAAAAGTTTGATCGCGATCCAACGGTCGTATCCAAAGTTATGGCCCTTTCCAACCGTTACTGAAGCCTGGCGCTACCAGACCGCCACCTCACCGAGTATGGATTCCACATGCACTCCATGGAAAATAACCTTCGGAAACTCCAGCAAAAGTTTGATCGCGATCCAACGGTCGGATCAAAAGTTATGGCCCTTTCAAACCGTTACTCAAGCCCGTGGCTACCACACCTCCACCTCACCATGTATGGATTCGACATGCACTCCATGGCAAAGGGACTTCGGAAACTCCAGTAAAAGTTTGATCGCGATCCAACGGTCGTATCCCAAGTTATGGCCCTTTCCAACCGTTACTGAAGCCTGGCGCTACCAGACCGCCACCTCACCGATTATGGATTCGACATGCACTCCATGGAAAATGGCCTTCGAAAACTCTAGCAAAAGTTTGATCACGATCCAACGGTCGGATCAAAAGTTATACCCTTTTCGAACCGTTACTCTAGTTTGGCGCTACCAGACCGCCACCTCACCGAGTATGGATTCCACATGCACTCCATGGAAAAGGGCCTTCGGAAACTCCAGTAAAAGTTTGATTGCGACCCAACGGTCGGATCCAAAGTTATGGCGTTTTCGAACCGTTACTGAAGCATGGCGCTACCAGACCGCCACCTCACCGAGTATGGATTCCACATGCACTCCATGGAAAAGGGCCTTCGGAAACTCCAGCAAAAGTTTGATCGCGATCCAACGGTCGGATCAAAAGTTATAGCCCTTTCGAACCGTTACTCTAGCCTGGCGCTACCAGACCTCCACCTCACCGATTATGGATTCCACATGCACTCCATGGCAAAGCGCTTGCGAAAACTCTAGTAAAAGATTAATCGCGATCCAACGGTCAGATCCAAAGTAATGGCCCTTTCAAACCGTTACTCTAGCCTGGCGCTACCGGACCGCCACCTCACCGAGTATGGAATCCACATGCACTCCATGGAAAAGGGCCTTCGGAAACTCCAGCAAAAAGTTTGATCGCGATCCAACGGTCGGATCAAAAGTTATAGCCCTTTCGAACCGTTACTCTAGCTCTGGCGCTACCGGACCTCCACCTCACCGATTATGGATTCCACATGCACTCCATGGCAAAGCGCTTGCGAAAACTCTAGTAAAAGATTAATCGCGATCCAACGGTCAGATCCAAAGTAATGGCCCTTTCAAACCGTTACTCTAGCCTGGCGCTACCAGACCGCCACCTCACCGAGTATGGAATCCACATGCACTCCATGGAAAAGGGCCTTCGGAAACTCCAGCAAAAGTTTGATCGCGATCCAACGGTCGGATCCAAAGTTATGGCGTTTTCGAACCGATACTGAAGCATGGCGCTACCAGACCGCCACCTCACCATGTATGGATTCCACATGCACTGCATGGAAAAGGGCCTCAGGGAACTCCAGTAAAAGTTTGATCACGACCCAACGGTCGGATCCAAAGTTACGGCATTTTCGAACCGATACTCTAGCATGGCGCTACCAGGACCGCCACCTCACCATGTATGGATTCCACATGCACTCCATGGAAAAGGGCCTCGGGAACTCCAGGTAAAAGTTTGATCACGATCCAACGGTCGGATCCAAAGTTATGGCCCTTTCGAACCGTTCTATCGAAGCCTGGCGCTACCAGACCGCCACCTCACCAAGTATGGATTCCACATGCACTCCATGGAAAAGGGCCTTCGAAAACTCCAGCAAAATTTTGATCGCGATCCAACGGTCGGATCAAAAGTTATAGCCCTTTCGAACCGGTTACTCTAGCCCGGCGCTACCAGACCGCCACCTCACCGAGTATGGATTCCACATGCACTCCATGGAAAAGGGCCCTCGGAAACTCCAGCAAAAAGTTGGATCGCGATCCAACGTTCGGATCCCAAGTTATGGCCCTTTCGAACCGTTACTCGAAGCCCGGCGCTACCGGACCTCCACCTCACCGATTATGGATTGCACATGCACTCCATGGCAAAGGGCTTGCGGAAACTCTAGTAAAAGTTTGATCGCGATCCAACGGCCAGTTCCAAAGTTATGGCCTTTTCGAACCGGCACTCGAAGCCCGGCGCTACTAGACCGCCACCTCACCGAGTATGGATTCCACATGCACTCCATGGAAAAGGGCCCTCGGAAACTTCAGTAAAAGTTTGATCGCCATCCAACGGTGGGATCAAAAGTTATGGCCTTTTCAAACCGTTACTCTAGCCTGGCGCTACCGCACCTCCACCTCACCGATTATGGATTCCACATGCACTCCATGGCAAAGCGCTTGCGAAAACTCTAGTAAAAGATTGATCGCGATCCAACGGTCGGATCCAAAGTAATGGCCCTTTCAAACCGTTACTCTAGCCTGGCGCTACCGGACCGCCACCTCACCGAGTATGGAATCCACATGCACTCCATGGAAAAGGGCCTTCGGAAACTCCAGCAAAAGTTTGATCGCGATCCAACGGTCGGATCCAAAGTTATGGCGCTTTTCGAACCGATACTCGGAAGCATGGCGCTACCCAGACCGCCACCTCACCATGTATGGATTCCACATGCACTTGCATGGAAAAGGGCCTCGGGGAACTCCAAGAAAAGTTTGATCATGATCCAACGGTCGGATCCAAAGTTATGGCCCTTTCGAACCGTTACTGAAGCCTGGCGCTACCAGACCGCCACCTCACCATGTATGGATTCCACATGCACTGCATGGAAAAGGGCCTCAGGGAACTCCAGTAAAAGTTTGATCACGACCCAACGGTCGGATCCAAAGTTACGGCGTTTTCGAACCGATACTGAAGCATGGCGCTACCAGACCGCCACCTCACCATGTATGGATTCCACATGCACTGCATGGAAAAGGGCCTCAGGGAACTCCAGTAAAAGTTTGATCACGATCCAACGGTCGGATCCAAAGTTATGGCCCTTTCGAACCGTTACTGAAGCCTGGCGCTACCAGACCGCCACCTCACCAAGTATGGATTCCACATGCACTCCATGGAAAAGGGCCTTCGAAAACTCCAACAAAAGTTTGATCGCGATCCAACGGTCGGATCAAAAGTTATGGCCCTTTCGAACCGTTACTCTAGCCTGGCGCTACCGCACCGCCACCTCACCGAGTATGGATTCCACATGCACTCCATGGAAAAGGGCCCTCGGAAACTCCAGCAAAAGTTGGATCGCGATCCAACGTTCGGATCCCAAGTTATGGCCCTTTCGAACCGTTACTCAAGCCCGGCGCTACCGACCTCCACCTCACCGAGTATGGATTGCACATGCACTCCATGGCAAAGGGCTTCCGGAAACTCTAGTAAAAGTTTGATCGCGATCCAACGGCCGGATCCAAAGTTATGGCCTTTTCGAACCGTTACTCGAAGCCTGGCGCTACTAGACCGCCACCTCACCGAGTATGGATTCCACATGCACTCCATGGAAAAGGGCCCTCGGAAACTTCAGTAAAAGTTTGATCGCCATCCAACGGTGGGATCAAAAGTTATGGCCTTTTCAAACCGTTACTCTAGCCTGGCGCTACCAGACCTCCACCTCACCGATTATGGATTCCACATGCACTCCATGGCAAAGCGCTTGCGAAAACTCTAGTAAAAGATTGATCGCGATCCAACGGTCGGATCCAAAGTAATGGCCCTTTCAAACCGTTACTCTAGCCTGGCGCTACCAAACCTCCACCTCACCGAGTATGGAATCCACATGCACTCCATGGAAAAGGGCCTCCGGAAACTCCAGCAAAAGTTTGATCGCGATCCAACGGTCGGATCCAAAGTTATGGCCTTTTCGAACCGTTACTCAAGCATGGCGCTACCAGACCGCCACCTCACCATGTATGGATTCCACATGCACTCCATGGAAAAGGGCCTCAGGAACTCCAGTAAAAGTTTGATCACGATCCAACGGTCGGATCCAAAGTTATGGCCCTTTCGAACCGTTACTCAAGCCTGGCGCTACCAGACCTCCACCTCACCATGTATGGATTCCACATGCACTCCATGGAAAAGGGCCTCGGAAACTCCAGTAAAAGTTTGATCGCGACCCAACGGTCGGATCCAAAGTTACGGCCCTTTTCGAACCGTTACTCAAGCATGGCGCTACCACCGCCACCTCACCATGTATGGATTCCACATGCACTCCATGGAAAAGGGCCTCCGGAAACTCCAGTAAAAGTTTGATCGCGATCCAACGGTCGGATCCAAAGTTATGGCCCTTTCGAACCGTTACTCAAGCCTGGCGCTACCAGACCTCCACCTCACCAAGTATGGATTCCACATGCACTCCATGGAAAAGGGCCTCCGAAAACTCCAAGCAAAAGTTTGATCGCGATCCAACGGTCGGATCAAAAGTTATAGCCCTTTCGAACCGGTACTCTAGCCTGGCGCTACCAGACCGCCACCTCACCGAGTATGGATTCCACATGCACTCCATGGAAAAGGGCCCTCGGAAACTCCAGCAAAAGTTGGATCGCGATCCAACGTTCGGATCCCAAGTTATGGCCCTTTCGAACCGTTACTGAAGCCTGGCGCTACCAGACCTCCACCTCACCGATTATGGATTGCACATGCACTCCATGGCAAAGGGCTTGCGGAAACTCTAGTAAAAGTTTGATCGCGATCCAACGGCCAGTTCCAAAGTTATGGCCTTTTCGAACCGTTACTGAAGCCTGGCGCTACTAGACCGCCACCTCACCGAGTATGGATTCCACATGCACTCCATGGAAAAGGGCCCTCGGAAACTCCAGTAAAAGTTTGATCGCCATCCAACGGTCGGATCAAAAGTTATGGCCTTTTCAAACCGTTACTCTAGCCTGGCGCTACCAGACCTCCACCTCACCGAGTATGGATTCCACATGCACTCCATGGAAAAGGGCCCTCGGAAACATCAGCAAAAGTTTGATCGCGATCCAACGGTCGGATCCAAAGTTATGGCCCTTTCGAACCATTACTCAAGCCTGGCGCTACCAGACCTCCACCTCACCGATTATGGATTCCACTTGCACTCCATGGCAAAGCGCTTGCCGAAACTCTAGTAAAAGTTTGATCGCGATCCAACGGTCGGATCCAAAGTTATGGCCCTTTCCAATAGTTACTGAAGCCTGGCGCTACCCAGACCGCCACCTCACCGAGTATGGATTCCACATGCACTCCATGGAAAAGGGCCTCCGGAAACTCCGAAAAAAAGTTGGATCGCGATCCAACGGTCGGATCCAAAGTTATGGCCCTTTCGAACCGTTACTCAAGCCTGGCGCTACCAGACCTCCACCTCACCGCTATGGATTGCACATGCACTCCATGGCAAAGGGCTTGCGGAAACTCCGGTAAAAAGTTCGATCGCGATCCAACGGTCGGATCCAAAGTTATGGCCCTTTCGAACCGTTACTCAAGCCTGGCGCTACCAGACCGCCACCTCACCATGTATGGATTCCACATGCACTGCATGGAAAAGGGCCTCAGGGAACTCCAGTAAAAGTTTGATCACGACCCAACGGTCGGATCCAAAGTTATGGCGCTTTTCGAACCGATACTCAAGCATGGCGCTACCAGACCGCCACCTCACCATGTATGGATTCCACATGCACTCCATGGAAAAGGGCCTCCGGAACTCCAGTAAAAGTTTGATCACGATCCAACGGTCGGATCCAAAGTTATGGCCCTTTCGAACCGTTACTGAAGCCTGGCGCTACCAGACCGCCACCTCACCAAGTATGGATTCCACATGCACTCCATGGAAAAGGGCCTTCGAAAACTCCAGCAAAATTTTGATCGCGATCCAACGGTCGGATCAAAAGTTATAGCCCTTTCGAACCGGTACTCTAGCCTGGCGCTACCAGACCGCCACCTCACCGAGTATGGATTCCACATGCACTCCATGGAAAAGGGCCCTCGGAAACTCCAGCAAAAGTTGGATCGCGATCCAACGTTCGGATACCCAAGTTATGGCCCTTTCGAACCGTTACTCAAGCCTGGCGCTACCGCACCTCCACCTCACCGATTATGGATTGCACATGCACTCCATGGCAAAGGGCTTGCGGAAACTCTAGTAAAAGTTTGATCGCGATCCAACGGCCAGTTCCAAAGTTATGGCCTTTTCGAACCGTTACTGAAGCCTGGCGCTACTAGACCGCCACCTCACCGAGTATGGATTCCACATGCACTCCATGGAAAAGGGCCCTCGGAAACTTCAGTAAAAGTTTGATCGCCATCCAACGGTGGGATCAAAAGTTATGGCCTTTTCAAACCGTTACTCTAGCCTGGCGCTACCAGACCTCCATCTCACCGAGTATGGATTCCACATGCACTCCATGGAAAAGAGCCCTCGGAAACATCGTAAAAGTTTGATCGCGATCCAACGGTCGGATCCAAAGTTATGGCCCTTTCGAACCATTACTCAAGCCTGGCGCTACCGGACCTCCACCTCACCGATTATGGATTCCACTTGCACTCCATGGCAAAGCGCTTGCCGAAACTCTAGTAAAAGTTTGATGGCGATCCAACGGTCGGATCCAAAGTTATGGCCCTTTCCAATAGTTACTGAATCCTGGCGCTACCAGACCGCCACCTCACCGAGTATGGATTCCACATGCACTCCATGGAAAAGGGCCCTCGGAAACTCCAGCAAAAGTTGGATCGCGATCCAACGGTCGGATCCAAAGTTATGGCCCTTTCGAACCGTTACTCAAGCCTGGCGCTACCAGACCTCCACCTCACCGATTATGGATTCCACTTGCACTCCATGGCAAAGCGCTTGCCGAAACTCTAGTAAAAGTTTGATGGCGATCCAACGGTCGGATCCAAAGTTATGGCCCTTTCCAATAGTTATCGAATCCGGCGCTACCAGACCGCCACCTCACCGAGTATGGATTCCACATGCACTCCATGGAAAAGGGCCTCTCGGAAACTCCAGCAAAAAAGTTGGATCGCGATCCAACGGTCGGATCCAAAGTTATGGCCCTTTCGAACCGTTACTCGAAGCCTGGCGCTACCGACCTCCACCTCACCGCTTATGGATTGCACATGCACTCCATGGCAAAGGGCTTGCGAAAACTACAGTAAAAGTTCGATCGCGATCCAACGGTCGGATCCAAAGTTATGGCCTTTTCGAACCGTTACTCGAAGCCTGGCGCTACCGCACCGCCACCTCACCATGTATGGATTCCACATGCACTCCATGGAAAAGGGCCTCGGGGAACTCCAGTAAAAGTTTGATCACGACCCAACGGTCGGATCCAAAGTTATGGCGTTTTCGAACCGTTACTGAAGCATGGCGCTACCAGACCGCCACCTCACCATGTATGGATTCCACATGCACTACATGGAAAAGGGCCTCCGGGAACTCTTGTAAAAGTTTGATCACGATCCAACGGTCGGATCCAAAGTTATGACCCTTTCGAACCGTTACTGAAGCCTGGCGCTACCAGACTGCCACCTCACCAATTATGGATTCCACATGCACTCCATGACAAAGCGCTTGCGGAAACTCTAGCAAAAGTTTGATCGCGATCCAACGGTCAGATCCAAAGTTATGGCCTTTTTGAACCGTTACTCAAGCCTGGCGCTACCGGACCGCCACCTCACCGAGTATGGATTCCACATGCACTTCACGGAAAAGGGTTTTCGGAAACTCCAGTAAAAGTTTGATCGCGATCCAACGGTCGGATCCAAAGTTATGGCGTTTTCGAACCGTTACTGAAGCCTGGCGCTACCAGACCGCCACCTCACCGAGTATGGATTCCACATGCACTCCATGGAAAAGGGCCTTCGGAAACTCCAGCAAAAGTTTGATCGCGATCCAACGGTCGGATCAAAAGTTATAGCCCTTTCGAACCGTTACTCTAGCCTGACGCTACCAGACCTCCACCTCACGGAGTATGGATTCCACATGCACTCCATGCAAAACGGCCTTCGTAAACTCCAATAAAAGTTTGATCGCGATCCAACGGTCGGATCAAAAGTTATGGCCCTTTCGAACCGTTACTCAAGCCCGTTGCTACCACACCTCCACCTCACCATGTATGGATTCAACATGCACTCCATGGAAAAGGGCCTTCGAAAACTCCAGTAAAAGTTTGATCGCGATCCAACGGTCGTATCCAAAGTTATGGCCCTTTCCAACCGTTACTGAAGCCTGGCGCTACCAGACCGCCACCTCACCGAGTATGGATTCCACATGCACTCCATGGAAAAGGGCCTTCGGAAACTCCAGCAAAAGTTTGATTGCGATCCAACGGTCGGATCAAAAGTTATAGCCCTTTCGAACCGTTACTCTAGCCTGGCGCTACCGGACCGCCACCTCACTGAGTATGGATTCCACATGCACTCCATGGAAAAGGACCCTCGGAAACTCCAAAAAAAGTTGGATCGCGATCCAACGTTCGGATCCCAAAGTTATAGCCCTTTCGAACCGTTACTCTAGCCTGGCGCTACGAGACCTCCACCTCACCGATTATGGATTGCACATGCACTCCATGGCAAAGGGCTTGCGGAAACTCTAGTAAAAGTTTGATCGCGATCCAACGGTCAGTTCCAAAGTTATGGCCTTTTCGAACCGTTACTCGAGCGTGGCGCTACCAGACCGCCACCTCACCGAGTATGGATTCCACATGCACTCCATGGAAAAGGGCCCTAGGAAACTTCGCAAAAAGTTTGATCGCGATCCAACGGTCGGATCCAAAGTTATGGCCTTTTCTAACCAAGTTACTCAAGCATGGCACTACCAGACCCCACCTCACCGATTATGGATTCCACATGCACTCCATGGCAAAGCGCTTGCGGAAACTCCAGTAAAAGTTTGATTGCGATCCAACGGTCAGATCCAAAGTAATGGCCCTTTCGAAACGTTACTCTAGTCTGGCGCTACCAGACCGCCACCTCACCGAGTATGGATTCCACACGCACTCCATGGAAAACGGCCTTCGGAAACTCCAGCAAAAGTTGGATCGCGATCCAACGGTCGGATCCAAAGTTACGGCCCTTTCGAACCGTTACTGAAGCCTGGCGCTACCAGACCTCCACCTCACCGATTATGGATTGCACATGCACTCCATGGCAAAGGGCTTGGGGAAACTCCAGCAAAAGTTTGATCGCGATCCAACGGTCGGATCAAAAGTTATAGCCCTTTCGAACCGTTACTCTAGCCTGGCGTTACCAGACCTCCACGTCATTGAGTATGGATTCCACATGCACTCCATGGAAAAGGGCCTCAGGGAACTCCAGTAAAAGTTTGATCACGATCCAACGGTCGGATCCAAAGTTATGGCCCTTTCGAACCTTTACTCGACGCCTGGCGCTACCGCACCTCCACCTCACCGATTATGGATTGCACATGCACTCCATGGCAAAGGGCTTGCGGAAACTCCAGTAAAAGTTCGATCACGATCCAACGGTCGGATCCAAAGTTATGGCCCTTTCGAACCGTTACTGAAGCCTGGCGTTACCTGACGGCCACGTCACTAAGTATGGATTCCACATGCATTCCATGGGAAAGGGCCTTTGGAAACTCCAGTAAAAGTTTGATCGCGATCGAACTGTCTGATTCAAAGTTATAGCCCTTTCCAACCGTTACTGAAGTCTGGCGCTACCAGACCGCCACCTCACCGAGTATGGATTCCACATGCACTCCATGGAAAAGGGCCTTCGAAACTCCAGTAAAAAAGTTTGATCGCCATGCAACGGTTGGATCAAAAGTTATGGCCCTTTCGAACCGTTACTCAAGCCCGTGGCTACCACACCTGCACCTCACCATGTATGGATTCCACATGCACTCCATGGAAAAGGGCCTTCGGAAACTCCAAGAAAAGTTTGATCGCGATCCAACGGTCGGATCCAAAGTTATGGCCCTTTGGGACCGTTACTCTAGCCTACCGCTACCAGACCTCCACCTCACTGAGTATGGATTCCACATGCACTCCATGGAAAACGGCATTCGGAAACTCCAGTAAAAGTTTGATCGCGATCCAACGGTCGGATCAAAAGTTATAGCTCTTTCGAACCGTTACTCTAGCCTGGCGGTACCAGACCTCCACCTCACTGAGTATGGATTGCACATGCACTCCATGGAAAACGGCCTTCGGAAACTCCAGTAAAAGTTTGATCGCGATCCAACGGTCGGATCAAAAGTTATAGCTCTTTCGAACCGTTACTCGAAGCCTGGCGCTACCGCACCGCCACCTCATCGATTATGGATTCCACATGCACTCCATGGCAAAGGGCTTGCGGAAACTCCAGGTAAAAGTTTGATCGCGATCCAACGGTCGGATCCAAAGTTATGGCCCTTTCGAACCGTTACTCGAAGCCTGGCGCTACCACACCGCCACGTCACCAAGTATGGATTCCACATGCATTCCATGGGAAAGGGCCTTTGGAAACTCCAGAAAAGTTTGATCGCGATCGAACTGTCCGATCAAAGTTATAGCCCTTTCCAACCGTTACTCAAGCCTGGCGCTACCGGACCGCCACCTCACCGAGTATGGATTCCACATGCACTCCATGGAAAAGGGCCTTCGTAAACTCCAAAAAAGTTTGATCGCCATGCAACGGTTGGATCAAAAGTTATGGCCCTTTCGAACCGTTACTCAAGCCCGTGGCTACCACACCTCCACCTCACCATGTATGGATTCCACATGCACTCCATGGAAAAGGGCCTTCGGAAACTCCAAGAACGTTTGATCGCGATCCAACAGTCGGATCCAAAGTTATGGCCCTTTTGGACCGTTACTCTAGCCTACCGCTACCAGACCTCCACCTCACTGAGTATGGATTCCACATGCACTCCATGGAAAACGGCATTCGGAAACTCCAGTAAAAGTTTGATCGCGATCCAACGGTCGGATCAAAAGTTATAGCCCTTTTCGAACCGTTACTCTAGCCTGGCGGTACCAGACCTCCACCTCACTGAGTATGGATTCCACATGCACTCCATGGAAAACCGGCATTCGGAAACTCCAGTAAAAGTTTGATCGCGATCCAACGGTCGGATCAAAAGTTATAGCTCTTTCGAACCGTTACTCTAGCCTGGCGCTACCAGCACCTCCACCACCGAGTATGGATTGCACATGCACTCCATGGAAAACGGCCTTCGGAAACTCCAGTAAAAGTTTGATCGCGATCCAACGGTCGGATCAAAAGTTATAGCCCTTTCGAACCGTTACTGAAGCCCTGGCGCTACCAGACCGCCACGTCATCGATTATGGATTCCACATGCACTCCATGGCAAAGGGCTTGCGGAAACTCCAGTAAAAGTTTGATCGCGATCCAACGGTCGGATCCAAAGTTATTGCCTTTTCGAACCGTTACTGAAGCCTGGCTCTATCAGACCGCCACCTCACCGATTATGGATTCCACATGCACTCCATGGAAAACGGCCTTCGGAAACTCCAGTAAAAGTTTGATCGCGATCCAACGGTCGGATCAAAAGTTATAGCCCTTTCGAACCGTTACTCTAGCCTTGCGCTACCAGACGTCCACCTCACCTAGTATGGATTGCACATGCACTCCATGGAAAAGGGCTAAGGATACTCCAGTAAAAGTTTGATCGCGATCCAACGGTCGGATCCAAAGTTATGGCCTTTTCGAACCGTTACTCAAGCCTGGCGCTACCAGACCGCCACCTCAGCGAGTATGGATTCCACATGCACTCCATGGAAAAGGGCCTTCGGAAATTCCAAAAAAGTTTGATCGCGATCCAACGGTCGGATCAAAAGTTATGGCCCTTTCGAACCGTTACTCTAGCCTGGCGCTCCCAAACGTCCACCTCACCGAGTATGGATTCCACATGCACTCCATGGAAAAAGGCCTTCGGAAACTCCAGTAAAAGTTTGATCGCGATCCAACGGTCGGATCCAAAGTTATGGCCTTTTCAAACCGTTACTCAAGCCTGGGCTACGAGACCTCCACCTCACGTAGTATGGATTCCACATGCACTCCATGGAAAAGGGCCTTCGGAAACTCCAGTAAAAGTTTGATCGCCATCCAACGGTCGGATCAAAAGTTATGGCCCTTTCGAACCGTTACTCTAGCCTGGCGCTACCAGACGTCCACGTCACTGAGTATGGATTCCACATGCATTCCATGGAAAAGGGCCTTCGGAAACTCCACTAAAAATTTGATCGCGATCGAACGGTCTGATCCAAAGTTATGGCCCTTTCCAACCGTTACTCGAAGTGTGGCGCTACCGGACCGCCACCTCACCGAGTATGGATTCCACATGCACTCCATGGAAAAGGGCCTTCGGAAACTCCAGTAAAAGTTTGATCGCCATGCAACGGTCGGATCAAAAGTTATGGCCCTTTCGAACCGTTACTCAAGCTCGTGGCTACCACACCTCCACCTCACCATGTATGGATTCCATATGCACTCAATGGAAATGGGCCTTCAGAAACTCCAGTAAACGTTTGATCGCGATCCAACGGTCGGATCCAAAGTCATGGCCCTTTTCCAACCGTTACTGAAGCCTGGCTCTACCAGACCGCCACCTCACCGATTATGGATTCCACATGCACTCCATGGCAAAGGGCTTGCGGAAACTCCGTAGTAAAAGTTCGATCGCGATCCAACGGTCGGATCCAAAGTTATGGCCTTTTCGAACCGTTACTAAAGCCTGGCGCTACTGCACCGCCACCTCACCGAGTATGGATTCCACATGCACTCCATGGAAAAGGGCCTTCGGAAACTCCAGTAAAAGTTTGATCGCCATGCAACGGTCGGATCAAAAGTTATGGCCCTTTCGAACCTTTACTCAAGCTCGTGGCTACCACACCTCCACCTCACCATGTATGGATTCCATATGCTCTCCATGGAAATGGGCCTTCAGAAACTCCAGTAAACGTTTGATCGCGATCCAACGGTCGGATCCAAAGTCATTGCCCTTTCCAACCGTTACTCGAAGCCTGGCGCTACCGGCACCTCCACCTCACCGATTATGGATTCCACATGCACTCCATGGCAAAAGGGCTTGCGGAAATTCCAAAAAAAGTTTGATCGCGATCCAACGGTTGGATCAAAAGTTATAGCCCTTTCGAACCGTTACTCTAGCCTGGCGCTACCAGACCTCCACCTCATCGAGTATGGATTCCACATGCACTCCATGGAAAAGGGCCTCCGGAAACTACAAGAACGTTTGATCACGATCCAAAGTTATGGCCCATTCGAACCGTTACTCTAGCCTTGGCGCTACCAGACCTCCACCTTACCGAGTATGGATTCCACATGCACTCTATGGAAAAGGGCCTCCGGAAACTGCAGTAAACGTTTGATCACGATCCAACGGTCGGATCAAAAGTTATGGCCCTTTCCAACCGTTACTGAAGCCTGACGCTACCAGAGCTCCACTCACCGATTATGGATTCCACATGCACTCCATGGCAAAGGGCTTGCGGAAACTCCACTAAAATTTTGATCGTGATCCAACGGTTGGATCCAAAGTTATGGCCCTTTCGAACCGTTACTCGAGGCCTGGCGCTACTGCACGCTCCACCTCACCGAGTATGGATTCCACATGCACTCCATGGAAAAGGGCCTTCGGAAACTCCAAGCAAAAGTTTGATCGCGATCCAACGGTCGGATCCAAAGTTATGGCCCTTTCGAACAGTTACTCTAGCCAGGCGCTACCAGACCTCCACCTCACCGAGTATGGATTCCACATGGACTCCATGGAAAAGGGCCTTCGGAAACTCCAATAAAAAGCTTGATCGCCATCCAACGGTCGGATAAAAAGTTATAGCCCTTTCGAACCGTTACTCTAGCCTGGCGCTAACAGACCTCCACGTCACGGAGTATGTATTCCACATGCACTCCATGGAAAAGGGCCTTCGGAAACTCCAGTAAAAGTTTGATCGCGATCCAACGGTCGGATCCAAAGTTATGGCCCTTTCCAACCGTTAGTGAAGCCTAGCGCTACAATACCTCCACCTCACCGATTATCGATACCACATGCACTCCATGGCAAAGGGCTTGCGGAAACTCCAGAAAAGTTTGATCGCGATCCAACGGTCGGATCAAAAGTTATAGCCCTTTCGAACCGTTACTCTAGCCTGGCGCTACCAGACCGCCACCTCACCGAGTATGGATTCCACATGCACTCCATGGAAAAGGGCCCTCGGAAACTCCAACAGAAAGTTGGATCGCGATCCAACGTCGGATCCCAAAGTTATAGCCCTTTCGAACCGTTACTCTAGCCTGGCGCTACGAGACCTCCACCTCACCGATTATGGATTGCACATGCACTCCATGGCAAAGGGCTTGCGGAAACTCTAGTAAAAGTTTGATCGCGATCCAACGGTCAGTTCCAAAGTTATGGCCTTTTCGAACCGTTACTGAAGCGTGGCGCTACCAGACCGCCACCTCACCGAGTATGGATTCCACATGCACTCCATGGAAAAGGGCCCTAGGAAACTTCAGTAAAAGTTTGATCGCGATCCAACGGTCGGATCCAAAGTTATGGCCTTTTCTAACAGGTTACTGAAGCATGGCGCTACCAGACCGCCACCTCACCGATTATGGATTCCACATGCACTCCATGGCAAAGCGCTTGCGGAAACTCCAGTAAAAGTTTGATCGCGATCCAACGGTCGGATCCAAAGTCATGGCCTTTTCGAACCGTTACTGAAGCCTGGCGCTACCAGACCGCCACCTCACCGAGTATGGATTCCACATGCACTCCATGGAAAAGGGCCTTGCGGAAACTCCAGGTAAAAGTTTGATTGCGATCCAACGGTCGGATCCAAAGTAATGGCCCTTTCGAACCGTTACTCTAGTCCGGCGCTACCAGACCTCCACCTCACCGAGTATGGATTCCACATGCACTCCATGGAAAAGGGCCTTCGGAAACTCCAGTAAAAGTTTGATCGCCATCCAACGGTCGGATCAAAAGTTATAACCCTTTCGAACCGTTACTCTAGCTTGGCGCTACCAGACCGCCACCTCACCGAGTATGGATTCCACATGCACTCCATGGAAAAGGGCCCTCGGAAACTCCAGCAAAAGTTGGATCGCGATCCAACGGTCGGATCAAAAGTTATAGCCCTTTCCAACTGCTACTCTAGCCTAGCGCTACCAGACCTCCACCTCACGGAGTATGGATTCCACACGCACTCCATGGAAAACGGCCTTCGGAAACTCCAGCAAAAGTTGGATCGCGATCCAACGGTCGGATCCAAAGTTACGGCCCTTTCGAACCGTTACTGAAGCCTGGCGCTACCAGACCTCCACCTCACCGATTATGGATTGCACATGCACTCCATGGCAAAGGGCTTGGGAAACTCCAGCAAAAGTTTAATCGCGATCCAACGGTCGGATCAAAAGTTATAGCCCTTTCGAACCATTACTCTAGCCTGGCGTTACCAGACCTCCACGTCACTGAGTATGGATTCCACATGCACTCCATGGAAAAGGGCCTCAGGGAACTCCAGTAAAAGTTTGATCACGATCCAACGGTCGGATCCAAAGTTATGGCCCTTTCGAACCTTTACTCGACGCTCGGCGCTACGAGACCTCCACCTCACCGATTATGGATTGCACATGCACTCCATGGCAAAGGGCTTGCGGAAACTCTAGTAAAAGTTTGATCGCGATCCAACGGTCGGATCCAAAGTTATGGCCTTTTCGAACCGTTACTCGAAGCGTGGCGCTACCAGACCTCCACCTCACCGAGTATGGATTCCACATGCACTCCATGGAAAAGGGCCCTAGGAAACTCCAAGTAAAAGTTTGATCGCGATCCAACGGTCGGATCCAAAGTTATGGCCTTTTCTAACAGGTTACTGAAGCATGGCGCTACCAGACCGCCACCTCACCGATTATGGATTCCACATGCACTCCATGGCAAAGCGCTTGCGGAAACTCCAGAAAAGTTTGATCGCGATCCAACGGTCGGATCCAAAGTTATGGCCCTTTCGAACCGTTACTCGAAGCCTGGCGCTACCTGACGGCCACGTCACTAAGTATGGATTCCACATGCATTCCATGGGAAAGGGCCTTTGGAAACTCCAGTAAAAGTTTGATCGCGATCCAACTGTCAGATTCAAAGTTATGGCCCTTTCCAACCGTTACTCGAGTCTGGCGCTACCAGACCGCCACCTCACCGAGTATGGATTCCACATGCACTCCATGGAAAAGGGCCTTCAGAAACTCCAGTAAAAGTTTGATCGCCATGCAACGGTTGGATCAAAAGTTATGGCCCTTTCGAACCGTTACTCAAGCCCGTGGCTACCACACCTGCACCTCACCATGTATGGATTCCACATGCACTCCATGGAAAAGGGCCTTCGGAAACTCCAGTAAACGTTTGATCGCGATCCAACAGTCGGATCCAAAGTTATGGCCCTTTTGGACCGTTACTCTAGCCTACCGCTACCAGACCTCCACCTCACTGAGTATGGATTCCACATGCACTCCATGGAAAACGGCATTCGGAAACTCCAGTAAAAGTTTGATCGCGATCCAACGGTCGGATCAAAAGTTATAGCTCTTTCGAACCGTTACTCTAGCCTAGCGCTACCAGACCTCCACCTCACTGAGTATGGATTGCACATGCACTCCATGGCAAACGGCCTTCGGAAACTCCAGTAAAAGTTTGATCGCGATCCAACGGTCGGATCAAAAGTTATGGCCCTTTCGAACCGTTACTGAAGCCTGGCGCTACCAGACCGCCACGTCATCGATTATGGATTCCACATGCACTCCATGGCAAAGGGCTTGCGGAAACTCCAGTAAAAGTTTGATCGCGATCCAACGGTCGGATCCAAAGTTATTGCCTTTTCGAACCGTTACTCGAGCCTGGCTCTATCGCACCTCCACCTCACCGATTATGGATTCCACATGCACTCCATGGAAAACGGCCTTCGGAAACTCCAGTAAAAGTTTGATCGCGATCCAACGGTCGGATCAAAAGTTATAGCCCTTTCGAACCGTTACTCTAGCCTAGCGCTACCGCACCTCCACCTCACCTAGTATGGATTGCACATGCACTCCATGGAAAAGGGCTAAGGATACTCCAGTAAAAGTTTGATCGCGATCCAACGGTCGGATCCAAAGTTATGGCCTTTTCGAACCGTTACTGAAGCCTGGCGCTACGAGACCTCCACCTCACGTAGTATGGATTCCACATGCACTCCATGGAAAATGGCCTTCGGAAACTCCAGTAAAAGTTTGATCGCGATCCAACGGTCGGATCAAAAGTTATGGCCCTTTCGAACCGTTACTCTAGCCTACCGCTACCAGACCTCCACCTCACCGAGTATGGATTGCACATGCACTCCATGGAAAACGGCCTTCGGAAAGTCTAGTAAAAGTTTGATCGCGATCCAACGGTCGGATCAAAAGTTATAGCCCTTTCGAACCGTTACTCAAGCCTGGCGCTACCAGACCGCCACGTCACCGATTATGGATTCCACATGCACTCCATGGCAAAGGGCTTGCGGAAACTCCAGTAAAAGTTTGATCGCGATCCAACGGTCGGATCCAAAGTTATTGCCTTTTCGAACCGTTACTGAAGCCTGGCGCTACCAGACCGCCACCTCACCGAGTATGGATTCCACATGCACTCCATGGAAAAGGGCCTTCGGAAATTCCAGCAAAAGTTTGATCGCGATCCAACGGTCGGATCAAAAGTTATGGCCCTTTCGAACCGTTACTCTAGCCTGGCGCTCCCAAACGTCCACCTCACCGAGTATGGATTCCACATGCACTCCATGGAAAAGGGCCTTCGGAAACTCCAGTAAAAGTTTGATCGCGATCCAACGGTCGGATCCAAAGTTATGGCCTTTTCAAACCGTTACTGAAGCCTGGGGCTACCAGACCTCCACCTCACGTAGTATGGATTCCACATGCACTCCATGGAAAAGGGCCTTCGGAAACTCCAGTAAAAGTTTGATCGCCATCCAACGGTCGGATCAAAAGTTATGGCCCTTTCGAACCGTTACTCTAGCCTGGCGCTACCAGACCTCCACCTCACCGAGTATGGATTCCACATGCATTCCATGGAAAAGGGCCTTCGGAAACTCCACTAAAAATTTGATCGCGATCGAACGGTCTGATCCAAAGTTATGGCCCTTTCCAACCGTTACTGAAGTGTGGCGCTACCAGACCGCCACCTCACCGAGTATGGATTCCACATGCACTCCATGGAAAAGGGCCTTCGGAAACTCCAGTAAAAGTTTGATCGCCATGCAACGGTCGGATCAAAAGTTATGGCCCTTTCGAACCGTTACTCAAGCTCGTGGCTACCACACCTCCACCTCACCATGTATGGATTCCATATGCACTCAATGGAAATGGGCCTTCAGAAACTCCAGTAAACGTTTGATCGCGATCCAACGGTCGGATCCAAAGTCATGGCCCTTTCCAACCGTTACTGAAGCCTGGCTCTACCAGACCGCCACCTCACCGATTATGGATTCCACATGCACTCCATGGCAAAGGGCTTGCGGAAACTCTAGTAAAAGTTCGATCGCGATCCAACGGTCGGATCCAAAGTTATGGCCTTTTCGAACCGTTACTAAAGCCTGGCGCTACCAGACCGCCACCTCACCGAGTATGGATTCCACATGCACTCCATGGAAAAGGGCCTTCGGAAACTCCAGTAAAAGTTTGATCGCCATGCAACGGTCGGATCAAAAGTTATGGCCCTTTCGAACCATTACTCAAGCTCGTGGCTACCACACCTCCACCTCACCATGTATGGATTCCATATGCTCTCCATGGAAATGGGCCTTCAGAAACTCCAAGAAAGTTTGATCGCGATCCAACGGTCGGATCCAAAGTCATTGCCCTTTCCAACCGTTACTCAAGCCTGGCGCTACCGCATACCACCTCACCGATTATGGATTCCACATGCACTCCATGGCAAAGGGCTTGCGGAAATTCCAGCAAAAGTTTGATCGCGATCCAACGGTTGGATCAAAAGTTATAGCCCTTTCGAACCATTACTCTAGCCCGGCGCTACCGACCTCCACCTCATCGAGTATGGATTCCACATGCACTCCATGGAAAAGGGCCTCCGGAAACTCAAAAGTATCGCGTTTGATCACGATCCAAAGTTATGGCCCATTCGAACCGTTACTCTAGCCTGGCGCTACCAGACCTCCACCTTACCGAGTATGGATTCCACATGCACTCTATGGAAAAGGGCCTCCGGAAACTGCAGTAAACGTTTGATCACGATCCAACGGTCGGATCAAAAGTTATGGCCCTTTCCAACCGTTACTCTAGCCTCGACGCTACCGGAGCTCCACTCACCGATTATGGATTCCACATGCACTCCATGGCAAAGGGCTTGCGGAAACTCCACTAAAATTTTGATCGTGATCCAACGGTTGGATCCAAAGTTATGGCCCTTTCGAACCGTTACTGAGGCCTGGCGCTACCAGACCGCCACCTCACCGAGTATGGATTCCACATGCACTCCATGGAAAAGGGCCTTCGGAAACTCCAAGAAAAGTTTGATCGCGATCCAACGGTCGGATCCAAAGTTATGGCCCTTTCGAACCGTTACTCTAGCCAGGCGCTACTAGACCTCCACCTCACGGAGTATGGATTCCACATGGACTCCATGGAAAAGGGCCTTCGGAAACTCCAGTAAAAGCTTGATCGCCATCCAACGGTCGGATAAAAAGTTATAGCCCTTTCGAACCGTTACTCTAGCCTGGCGCTACCGCACCTCCACGTCACCGAGTATGTATTCCACATGCACTCCATGGAAAAGGGCCTTCGGAAACTCCAGTAAAAGTTTGATCGCGATCCAACGGTCGGATCCAAAGTTATGGCCCTTTCCAACCGTTACTCAAGCCTGGCGCTACAATACCTCCACCTCACCGATTATCGATACCACATGCACTCCATGGCAAAGGGCTTGCGGAAACTCCAGAAAAGTTTGATCGCGATCCAACGGTCGGATCAAAAGTTATAGCCCTTTCGAACCGTTACTCTAGCCTGGCGCTACCGGACGTCCACCTCACCGAGTATGGATTCCACATGCACTCCATGGAAAAGGGCCTTCGGAAACTCCACTAAAAGTTTGATCGCCATCCAACGGTCGGATCAAAAGTTATGGCCTTTTCAAACCGTTACTCTAGCCTGGCGCTACCAGACCTCCACCTCACCGAGTATGGATTCCACATGCAATACATGGAGAAGGGCCTCCGGAAACTCCTGTAAATGTTTGATCACGATCCAACGGTCGGATCCAAAGTTATGGCCCTTTCGAACCGTTACACTAGGCTGGCGCTACCAGACCTCCACCTCACCGAGTATGGATTCCACATGCACTCCATGGAAAAGGGCCTCCGGAAACTACAGTAAAAGTTTGATCACGATCCAACGGTCGGATCCAAAGTTATGGCCCTTTCGAACCGTTACTCTAGCCTGGCGCTACCAGACCTCCACCTCACCGAGTATGGATTCCACATGCACTCCATGGAAAAGAGCCTTTGGAAACTCCAGTAAAAGTTTGATCGCGATCCAACGGTCGGATCAAAAGTTATGGCCCTTTCCAACCGTTACTGAAGCCTGACGCTACCAGAGCTCCACTCACCGATTATGGATTCCACATGCACTCCATGGAAAAGGGCCTACGGAAATTCCAGCAAAAGTTTGATCGCGATCCAACGGTCGGATCAAAAGTTATAGCCCTTTCGAACCGTTACTCTAGCCTGGCGCTACCAGACGTCCACCTCACCGAGTATGGATTCCACATGCACTCCATGGAAAAGGGCCTTCGGAAACTCTAGTAAAAGTTTGATCACGATCCAACGGTCGGATCCAAAGTTATGGCCTTTTCGAATCGTTACTCAAGCCTGGCGCTACTGACCTCCACCTCACCTAGTATGGATTCCACATGCACTCCATGGAAAAGGGCCTTCGGAAATTCCAAAAAAGTTTGATCGCGATCCAATGGTCGGATCCAAAGTTATGCCCTTTCGAACCGTTACTCTAGCCTGGCGCTACCAGACCTCCACCTCACCGAGTATGGATTCCACATGCAGTCCATGGAAAAGAGCCTTCGAAAACTTTAGTAAAAGTTTGATCGCGATCCAACGGTCGGATCAAAAGTTATGGCCCTTTCCAACCGTTACTGAAGCCTGATGCTACCAGAGCTCCACTCACCGATTATGGATTCCACATGCTCTCCATGGCAAAGGGCTTGCGGAAACTCCAGTAAAATTTTGATAGTGATCCAACGGTCGGATCCAAAGTTATGGCCCTTTCGAACCGTTACTGAGGCCTGGCGCTACCAGACCGCCACCTCACGGAGTATGGATTTCACATGCACTCCATGGAAAAGGGCCTTCGGAAACTCCAGCAAAAGTTTGATCGCGATCCAACGGTCGGATCCAAAGTTATGGCCCTTTCGAACCGTTACTCTAGCCTGGCGCTACCAGACCTCCACGTCACGGAGTATGTATTCCACATGCACTCCATGGAAAAGGGCCTTCGGAAACTCCAGCAAAAGTTTGATCGCGATCCAACGGTCGGATCAAAAGTTAAAGCCCTATCGAACCGTTACTCTAGCCTGACGCTACCAGACCTCCACCTCACCGATTATCGATTCCACATGCACTCCATGGCAAAGGGCTTGCGGAAACTCCAGAAAAGTTTGATCGCGATCCAACGATCGGATCAAAAGTTATAGCCCTTTCGAACCGTTGATCTAGCCTGGCGCTAACAGACGTCCATCTCACCGAGTATGGATTCCACATGCACTACATGGAAAAGGGCCTCCGGAAACTCCAGTAAAAGTTTGATCACGATCCAACGGTCGGATCCAAAGTTATGGCCCTTTAGAACCGTTACTCTAGCCTGGCGCTACCAGACCTCCACCTCACCGAGTATGGATTCCACATGCACTCCATGGAAAAGAGCCTTCGGAAACTTTAGTAAAAGTTTGATCGCGATCCAACGGTCGGATCAAAAGTTATGGCCCTTTCCAACCGTTACTGAAGCCTGACGCTACCAGAGCTCCACTCACCGATTATGGATTCCACATGCACTCCATGGCAAAGGGCTTGCGGAAACTCCAGTCAAAGTTTGATCGCGATCCAACGGTCGGATCCAAAGTTATGGCCTTTTCGAATCGTTACTCAAGCCTGGCGCTACCAGACCGCCACCTCACCTAGTATGGATTCCACATGCACTCCATGGAAAAGGGCCTACGGAAATTCCAGCAAAAGTTTGATCGCGATCCAACGGTCGGATCAAAAGTTATAGCCCTTTCGAACCGTTACTCTAGCCTGGCGCTACCAGACGTCCACCTCACCGAGTATGGATTCCACATGCACTCCATGGAAAAGGGCCTTCGGAAACTCCAGTAAAAGTTTGATCACGATCCAACGGTCGGATCCAAAGTTATGGCCTTTTCGAATCGTTACTCAAGCCTGGCGCTACCAACCTCCACCTCACCTAGTATGGATTCCACATGCACTCCATGGAAAAGGGCCTTCGGAAATTCCAGCAAAAGTTTGATCGCGATCCAATGGTCGGATCCAAAGTTAGGCCCTTTCGAACCGTTACTCTAGCCTGGCGCTACCAGACCTCCACCTCACCGAGTATGGATTCCACATGCACTCCATGGAAAAGAGCCTTCGAAAACTTTAGTAAAAGTTTGATCGCGATCCAACGGTCGGATCAAAAGTTATGGCCCTTTCCAACCGTTACTGAAGCCTGGCGCTACCAGAGCTCCACCTCACCGATTATGGATTCCACATGCTCTCCATGGCAAAGGGCTTGCGGAAACTCCAAAAAATTTTGATCGTGATCCAACGGTCGGATCCAAAGTTATGGCCCTTTCGAACCGTTACTGAGGCCTGGCGCTACCAGACCGCCACCTCACGGAGTATGGATTTCACATGCACTCCATTGAAAAGGGCCTTCGGAAACTCCAGCAAAAGTTTGATCGCGATCCAACGGTCGGATCCAAAGTTATGGCCCTTTCGAACCGTTACTCTAGCCAGGCGCTACCAGACCTCCACCTCACGGAGTATGGATTCCACATGCACTCCATGGAAAAGGGCCTTCGGAAACTCCAGTAAAAGTTTGATCGCCATCCAACGGTCGGATCAAAAGTTATAGCCCTTTCGAACCGTTACTCTAGCCTGGCGCTACCAGACCTCCACGTCACGGAGTATGGATTCCACATGCACTCCATGGAAAAGGCCTTCGGAAACTCCAGTAAAAGTTTGATCGCGATCCAACGGTCGGATCCAAAGTTATGGCCCTTTCCAACCGTTACTCAAGCCTGGCGCTACCGAGCTCCACCTCACCGATTATGGATTCTACATGCACTCCTCCCTATCCAGCGGCGACTACCGCACCTCCACGTCACTGAGTATGGATTCCACATGCACTCCATGGAAGAGGGCCTTCGGAAACTCCAGTAAAACTTTGATCCCGATACAACGGTCGGATCCAAAGTTATGGCCCTTTCGAACCGTTACTCTAGCCTGGCGCTACCAAACCTCCACCTCACCGAGTATGGATTCCACATGCACTCCATGGAAAAGAGCCTTCGGAAACTCTAGTAAAAGTTTGATCGCGTTCCAACGGTCGGATCCAAAGTTATGGCCCTTTCAAACCGTTACTCTAGCCTGGCGCTACCAGACCGCCACCTCACCGATTATGGATTCCACATGCACTCCATGGCAAACGGCTTGCGGAAACTCCAGTAAAAGTTTGATCGCATTCCAACGGTCGGATCAAAAGTTATAGCCCTTTTGAACCGTTACTCTAGCCTGGCGCTACCAGACCTCCACGTCACCGAGTATGGATTCCACATGCACTCCATGGAAGAGGGCCTTGGGAAGCTCCAGTAAAACTTTGATCGCGATACAACGGTCGGATCCAAAGTTATGGCCCTTTCGAACCGTTACTCTAGCCTGGCGCTACCACACCTCCACCTCACCGAGTATGGATTCCACATGCACTCCATGGAAAAGAGCCTTCGGAAACTCCAGTAAAAGTTTGATCGCGATCCAACGGTCGGATCAAAAGTTATGGCCCTTTCCAACCGTTACTGAAGCCTGGCGCTACCGGAGCTCCACCTCACCGATTATGGATTCCACATGCACTCCATGGCAAAGGGCTTGCGGAAACTCCAGTAAAAGTTTGATCGCGATCCAACGGTCGGATCCAAATTTATGGCCCTTTCGAACCGTTACTCTAGCTTGGCGCTACCAGACCTCCACGTCACCGAGTATGGATTCCACATGCACTCCATGGAAAAGGGCCATCGGAAACTCCAGCAAAAGTTTGATCGCGATACAACGTTCGGATCAAAAGTTATAGCCCTTTCGAACCGTTACTGAAGCTTGGCGCTACCAGACCGCCCACCTCATCGATTATCGATTCCACATGCACTCCATGGCAAAGGGCCTCGGCGGAAACTCTAGTAAAAGTTTGATCGCGATCCAACGGTCGGATCCAAAGTTATGGCCCTTTCGAACCGTTACTTTAGCCTGGCGCTACCAGACCTCCACCTCACCGAGTATGGATTCCACATGCACTCCATGGAAAAGGGCCTTCGGAAACTCCAGTAAAAGTTTTATCGCGATACAACGGTCGAATCCAAAGTTATGGCGCTTTCGAACCGTTACTCTAGCCTGGCGCTACCAGACCTCCACCTCACCGAGTATGGATTCCACATGCACTCCATGGAAAAGGGCCTTCGGAAACTCCAGTAAAAGTTTGATCGCGTTCCAACGGTCGGATCAAAAGTTATAGCCCTTTCGAACCGTTACTCTAGCCTGGCGCTACCAGAGCTCCACCTCACCGAGTATGGATTCCACATGCACTCCATAGAAAAGGGCCTTCGGAAACTCTAGTAAAAGTTTGATCGCGATCCAAGGGTCGGATCAAAAGTTATGGCCCTTTCGAACCGTTACTCAAGCCCGTGGCTACCACAAGTCCACCTCACCATGTATGGATTCCACATGCTCTCAATGGAAAAGGGCCTCCGGGAACTCTTGTAAAAGTTTGATCACGATCCAACGGTCGGATCCAAAGTTATGGCCTTTTCCAACCGTTACTCTAGCTTGGCGCTACCAGACCTCCACGTCACCGAGTATGGATTCCACATGCACTCCATGGAAAAGGGCCATCGGAAACTCCAGCAAAAGTTTGATCGCGATACAACGTTCGGATCAAAAGTTATAGCCCTTTCGAACCGTTACTGAAGCCTGGCGCTACCAGACCGCCACCTCATCGATTATCGATTCCACATGCACTCCATGGCAAAGGGCTTGCGGAAACTCCAGTAAAAGTTTGATCGCGATCCAACGGTCGGATCCAAAGTTATGGCCCTTTCGAACCGTTACTCGAAGCCTCGCGCTACCGGACCTCCACCTCATCGATTATGGATTCCACATGCACTCCATGGCAAAGGGCCTGCGGAAACTCCGTAAAAGTTTGATCGCGATCCAACAATCGGATCCAAATTTATGGCCCTTTCCAACCGTTACTGAAGCCTGGCGCTACCAGACGTCCACGTCACCGATTATGGATTCCACATGCACTCCATGGCAAAGGGCTTGCGGAAACTCCGGTAAAAGTTTGATCGCGATCCAACGGTCGGATCCAAAGTTATGGCCCTATGCAACCGTTACTGAAGCCTGGCGCTACCAGACCTCCACCTCACCGATTATGGATTCCACATGCACTCCATGTTAAAGGGCTTGCGGAAATTCCGAGTAAAAAGTTTGTTCGCGATCCAACGGTCGGATCCAAAGTTATGGCCCTTTCGAACCGTTACTCTAGCCTGGCGCTACAACACATCCACTTCACAGTGTATGGATTTCACATGCACTCCATGGAGAAGGGCCTCCGGAAACTCCAGTAAAATTTTGATCGCGATCCAACGGTCGGATCCAAATTTATAGCCCTTGCGAACCGTTACTCTAGCCTGGCCCTACCAGACCTCCAGCTCACCGATTATGGATTCCACATGCACTCCATGGAAAAGGGCCTTCGGAAACTCTAGTAAAAGTTTGATCGCGATACAACGGTCGGATCAAAAGTTATAGCCCTTTCGAACCGTTACTCTAGCCTGGCGCTACCACACATCCACTTCACAGTGTATGGATTTCACATGCACTCCATGGAGAAGGGCCTCCGGAAACTCCAGTAAAATTTTGATCGCGATCCAACGGTCGGATCCAAAGTTATAGCCCTTTCGAACCGTTACTCTAGCCTGGCGCTACCAGACCTCCACCTCACCGATTATGGATTCCACATGCACTCCATGGCAAAGGGCTTGCGGAAACTCCAGTAAAATTTTGATCGCGATCCAACGGTCGGATCCAAAGTTATAGCCCTTTCGAACCGTTACTCTAGCCTGGCGCTACCAGACCTCCACCTCACCGATTATGGATTCCACATGCACTCCATGGCAAAGGGCTTGCGGAAACTCCGGTAAAAGTTTGATCGCGATCCAACGGTCGGATCCAAAGTTATGGCCCTTTCCAACCGTTACTCTAGCCCGGCGCTACCGGACCTCCACCTCACCGCTTATGGATTCCACATGCACTCCATGGAAAGGGCCTCGGAAACTCCGAGTAAAAGTTTGATCGCGATCCAACGGTCGGATCCAAAGTTATGGCCCTTTCGAACCGTTACTGAAGCCTCGCGCTACCAGACCTCCACCTCATCGATTATGGATTCCACATGCACTACATGGCAAAGGGCTTGCGGAAACTCCAGTAAAAGTTTGATCGCGATCCAACGGTCGGATCCAAAGTTATGGCCCTTTCCAACCGTTACTGAAGCCTGGCGCTACCAGACCTCCACCTCACCGATTATGGATTCCACATGCACTCCATGTTAAAGGGCTTGCGGAAACTCCAGTAAAAGTTTGATCGCGATCCAACGGTCGGATCCAAAGTTATGGCCCTTTCAAACCGTTACTGAAGCCTGGCGCTACCAGACCTCCACCTCACCGATTATGGATTCCACATGCACTCCATGGCAAAGGGCTTGCAGAAACTCCAGTAAAATTTTGATCGCGATCCAACGGTCGGATCCAAAGTTATAGCCCTTTCGAACCGTTACTCTAGCCTGGCCCTACCAGACCTCCACCTCACCGATTATGGATTCCACATGCACTCCATGGCAAAGGGCTTCGGAAACTCCAGTAAAAGTTTGATCGCGATCCAACGGTCGGATCCAAAGTTATGGCCCTTTCAACCGTTGACTCTAGCCTCGACCCTCACCGATTATGGATTCCACATGCACTCCATGGCAAAGGGCTTGCGGAAACTCCAGTAAAAGTTTGATCGCGATCCAACGGTCGGATCCAAAGTTATGGCCCTTTCAACCGTTACTCTAAGCCTCGGCGCTACCGAGACCTCCACCTCACCGATTATGGATTCCACATGCACTCCATGGCAAAGGGCTTGCGGAAACTCCAGTAAAAGTTTGATCGCGATCCAACGGTCGGATCCAAAGTTATGGCCCTTTCCAACCGTTACTCTAGCCTGGCGCTACCCGGACCTCCACCTCACCGATTATGGATTCCACATGCACTCCATGGCAAAGGGCCTGCGGAAACTCCAGTAAAAGTTTGATCGCGATCCAACGGTCGGATACAAAGTTATGGCCCTTTCCAACCGTTACTGAAGCCTCGCGCTACCAGACCTCCACCTCACCGATTATGGATTCCACATGCACTCCATGGCAAAGGGCTTGCGGAAACTCCAGTAAAAGTTTGATCGCGATCCAACGGTCGGATCCAAAGTTATGGCCCTTTCCAACCGTTACTGAAGCCTGGCGCTACCAGACCTCCACCTCACCGATTATGGATTCCACATGCACTCCATGGCAAAGGGCCTTCGAAAACTCCAGTAAAAGTTTGATCGCGATCCAACGGTCGGATCCAAAGTTCTGGCCCTTTCCAACCGTTACTCTAAGCCTGGCGCTACCAGACCTCCACCTCACCGATTATGGATTCCACATGCACTCCATGGCAAAGGGCTTGCGGAAACTCCGGTAAAAAGTTTGATCGCGATCCAACGGTCGGATCCAAAGTTATGGCCCTTTCAAACCGTTACTCTAGCCTGGCGCTACCCGAGACCTCCACCTCACCGATTATGGATTCCACATGCACTCCATGGAAAAGGGCTTGCCGGAAACTCCGGTAAAATTTTGATCGCGATCCAACGGTCGGATCCAAAGTTATAGCCCTTTCGAACCGTTACTCTAGCCTGGCGCTACCAGACCTCCACCTCACCGATTATGGATTCCACATGCACTCCATGGCAAAGGGCTTGCGGAAACTCCAGTAAAAGTTTGATCGCGATCCAACGGTCGGATCCAAAGTTATAGCCCTTTCAAACCGTTACTCAAGCCTGGCGCTACCAGACCTCCCCACCTCACCGATTATGGATTCCACATGCACTCCATGGCAAAGGGCTTGCGGAAACTCCAGTAAAAGTTTGATCGCGATCCAACGGTCGGATCCAAAGTTATGGCCCTTTCGAACCGTTACTCTAGCCTCGCGCTACCAGACCTCCAGCTCACCGATTATGGATTCCACATGCACTCCATGGCAAAGGGCCTGCGGAAACTCCGGTAGAAAAGTTTGATCGCGATCCAACGGTCGGATCCAAAGTTATGGCCCTTTCGAACCGTTACTCAAGCCTCGCGCTACCCGACCTCCACCTCACCGATTATGGATTCCACATGCACTCCATGGCAAAGGGCTTGCGGAAACTCCGGTAAAAAGTTTGATCGCGATCCAACGGTCGGATCCAAAGTTATGGCCCTTTCGAACCGTTACTCTAGCCTCGCGCTACCAGGCCTCCACTTCACCGAGTATGGATTCCACATGCACTCCATGGAAAAGGGCCTCCGGAAACTCCAGTAAAAGTTTGATCGCGATCCAACGGTCGGATCCAAAGTTATGGCCCTTTCAAACCGTTACTCTAGCTGGCGCTACCACCCTCCACCTCACCGATTATGGATTCCACATGCACTCCATGGCAAAGGGCTTCGGAAACTCCGTAAAAGTTTGATCGCGATCCAACGGTCGGATCCAAAGTTATGGCCCTTTCGAACCGTTACTCTCAAGCCTGGCGCTACCGAGACCTCCACCTCACCGATTATGGATTCCACATGCACTCCATGGCAAAGGGCTTGCGGAAACTCCGGTAAAAGTTTGATCGCGATCCAACGGTCGGATCCAAAGTTATGGCCCTTTCAAACCGTTACTCTAGCCTGGCGCTACCGGACCTCCACCTCACCGATTATGGATTCCACATGCACTCCATGGCAAAGGGCTTGCGGAAACTCCGGTAAAAGTTTGATCGCGATCCAACGGTCGGATCCAAAGTTATGGCCCTTTCAACCGTTACTCTAGCCTGGCGCTACCGGACCTCCACCTCACCGATTATGGATTCCACATGCACTCCATGGCAAAGGGCTTGCGGAAACTCCAGTAAAAGTTTGATCGCGATCCAACGGTCGGATCCAAAGTTATGGCCCTTTCCAACCGTTACTCTAGCCTGGCGCTACCAGACCTCCACCTCACCGATTATGGATTCCACATGCACTCCATGGCAAAGGGCTTGCGGAAACTCCAAGTAAAATTTGATCGCGATCCAACGGTCGGATCCAAAGTTATGGCCCTTTCCAACCGTTACTCAGCCTGGCGCTACCAGACCTCCACCTCACCGATTATGGATTCCACATGCACTCCATGGCAAAGGGCTCCGGAAACTCCAAGAAAAGTTTGATCGCGATCCAACGGTCGGATCCAAAGTTATGGCCCTTTCGAACCGTTACTCTAGCCTGGCGCTACCGGACCTCCACCTCACCGATTATGGATTCCACATGCACTCCATGGCAAAGGGCTTGCGGAAACTCCGTAAAAAAGTTTGATCGCGATCCAACGGTCGGATCCAAAGTTATGGCCCTTTCCAACCGTTACTGAAGCCTGGCGCTACCAGACCTCCACCTCACCGATTATGGATTCCACATGCACTCCATGGCAAAGGGCTTGCGGAAACTCCGGTAAAAAATTTGATCGCGATCCAACGGTCGGATCCAAAGTTATGGCCCTTTCGAACCGTTACTCTAAGCCTGGCGCTACCGGACCTCCACCTCACCGATTATGGATTCCACATGCACTCCATGGCAAAGGGCTTGCAGAAACTCCAGTAAAATTTGATCGCGATCCAACGGTCGGATCCAAAATTATAGCCCTTTCGAACCGTTACTCTAGCCTGGCGCTACCGGACCTCCACCTCACCGATTATGGATTCCACATGCACTCCATGGCAAAGGGCTTGCGGAAACTCCGATAAAAATTTTGATCGCGATCCAACGGTCGGATCCAAAGTTATGGCCCTTTCAACCGTTACTCTAGCACAGCGCTACCGGACCTCCACCTCACCGATTATGGATTCCACATGCACTCCATGGCAAAGGGCTTGCGGAAACTCCAGTAAAAGTTTGATCGCGATCCAACGGTCGGATCCAAAGTTATGGCCCTTTCAACCGTTACTCTAGCCTGCGCTACCAGACCTCCACCTCACCGATTATGGATTCCACATGCACTCCATGGCAAAGGGCTTGCGGAAACTCCAGTAAAAGTTTGATCGCGATCCAACGGTCGGATCCAAAGTTATGGCCCTTTCCAACCGTTACTGAAGCCTGGCGCTACCAGACCTCCACCTCACCGATTATGGATTCCACATGCACTCCATGGCAAAGGGCTTGCGGAAACTCCAGTAAAAGTTTGATCGCGATCCAACGGTCGGATCCAAAGTTATGGCCCTTTCCAACCGTTACTCGAAGCCTGGCGCTACCAGACCTCCACCTCACCGATATGGATTCCACATGCACTCCATGGAAAGGGCCTTGCGGAAACTCCAGTAAAAGTTTGATCGCGATCCAACGGTCGGATCCAAAGTTATGGCCCTTTCCAACCGTTACTCTAGCCTGGCGCTACCGGACCTCCACCTCACCGATTATGGATTCCACATGCACTCCATGGAAAAGGGCTTGCGGAAACTCCAGTAAAAGTTTGATCGCGATCCAACGGTCGGATCCAAAGTTATGGCCCTTTCGAACCGTTACTCTAGCCCGGCGCTACCGCACCTCCACCTCACCGATTATGGATTCCACATGCACTCCATGGCAAAGGGCTTGCGGAAACTCCGATAAAAGTTTGATCGCGATCCAACGGTCGGATCCAAAGTTATAGCCCTTTCGAACCGTTACTCTAGCCTCGCGCTACCGGACCTCCACCTCACCGATTATGGATTCCACATGCACTCCATGGCAAAGGGCTTGCGGAAACTCCAAGTAAAAGTTTGATCGCGATCCAACGGTCGGATCCAAAGTTATGGCCCTTTCGAACCGTTACTCTAGCCTGGGCGCTACCAGACCTCCACCTCACCGATTATGGATTCCACATGCACTCCATGGCAAAGGGCCTTCGGAAACTCCATAAAAAGTTTGATCGCGATCCAACGGTCGGATCCAAAGTTATGGCCCTTTCGAACCGTTACTCGAAGCCTGGCGCTACCGAGACCTCCACCTCACCGATTATGGATTCCACATGCACTCCATGGCAAAGGGCTTGCGGAAACTCCGGTAAAAAGTTTGATCGCGATCCAACGGTCGGATCCAAAGTTATGGCCCTTTCGAACCGTTACTCTAGCCTCGGCGCTACCAGGACCTCCACCTCACCGATTATGGATTCCACATGCACTCCATGGCAAAGGGCTTGCGGAAACTCCGGTAAAAGTTTGATCGCGATCCAACGGTCGGATCCAAAGTTATGGCCCTTTCCAACCGTTACTCTAAGCCTGGCGCTACCTAGACCTCCACCTCACCGATTATGGATTCCACATGCACTCCATGGCAAAGGGCTTGCGGAAACTCCAGTAAAAGTTTGATCGCGATCCAACGGTCGGATCCAAAGTTATGGCCCTTTCGAACCGTTACTCTAGCCTGGCGCTACCGGACCTCCACCTCACCGATTATGGATTCCACATGCACTCCATGGAAAAGGGCCTGCGGAAACTCCGGTAAAAGTTTGATCGCGATCCAACGGTCGGATCCAAAGTTATGGCCCTTTCCAACCGTTACTCTAAGCCTGGCGCTACCAGACCACCACCTCACCGAGTATGGAATCCACATGCTCTCCACGATAAAGGGCCTCCGGAAACTCCATTAAATGTTTGATCGCGATCCAACGGTCGGATCCAAAGTTATGGCCCTTCCGAACCGTTACTGTAGCCTGGCGCTACCCGGACCTCCACCTCACCGATTATGGATTCCACATGCACTCCATGGAAAAGGGCCTGCGGAAACTCCATAGTAAAAGTTTGATCGCGATCCAACGGTCGGATCAAAAGTTATGGCCCTTTCGAACCGTTACTCTAGCCTGGCGCTACAACACCTCCACTTCACAGTGTATGGATTTCACATGCACTCTATGGAGAAGGGCCTCCGGAAACTCCAGTAAAATTTTGATCGCGATCCAACGGTCGGATCCAAAGTTATAGCCCTTTCGAACCGTTACTCTAGCCTGGCGCTACCAGACCTCCACCTCACCGATTATGGATTCCACATGCACTCCATGGAAAAGGGCCTCCGGAAACTCTAGTAAAAGTTTGATCGCGATCCAACGGTCGGATCAAAAGTTATAGCCCTTTCGAACCGTTACTCTAGCCTGGCGCTACCACACATCCACCTCACAGTGTATGGATTTCACATGCACTCCATGGAGAAGGGCCTCCGGAAACTCCAGTAAAATTTTGATCGCGATCCAACGGTCGGATCCAAAGTTATGGCCCTTTCGAACCGTTACTCGAGCCTGCGCGCTACCGACCTCCACCTCACCGATTATGGATTCCACATGCACTCCATGGCAAAGGGCTTCCGGAAACTCCAGTAAAATTTTGATCGCGATCCAACGGTCGGATCCAAAGTTATGGCCCTTTCGAACCGTTACTCTGGCCTGGCGCTACGACCTCCACCTCACCGATTATGGATTCCACATGCACTCCATGGCAAAGGGCCTTGCGGAAACTCCGGTAAAAAGTTTGATCGCGATCCAACGGTCGGATCCAAAGTTATGGCCCTTTCCAACCGTTACTCTGCCTGGCGCTACCAGACCTCCACCTCACCGATTATGGATTCCACATGCACTCCATGGAAAAGGGCTTGCGGAAACTCCGAGTAAAAGTTTGATCGCGATCCAACGGTCGGATCCAAAGTTATGGCCCTTTCGAACCGTTACTCGAAGCCTGGCGCTGAGACCTCCACCTCACCGATTATGGATTCCACATGCACTCCATGGCAAAGGGCTTGCGGAAACTCCAGTAAAAGTTTGATCGCGATCCAACGGTCGGATCCAAAGTTATGGCCCTTTCGAACCGTTACTCTAGCCTGGCGCTACCAGACCTCCACCTCACCGATTATGGATTCCACATGCACTCCATGGAAAAGGGCTTGCAGAAACTCCAGTAAAAGTTTGATCGCGATCCAACGGTCGGATCAAAGTTATGGCCCTTTCGAACCGTTACTCAAGCCTGGCGCTACCAGACCTCCACCTCACCGATTATGGATTCCACATGCACTCCATGGCAAAGGGCTTGCGGAAACTCCGATAAAAGTTTGATCGCGATCCAACGGTCGGATCCAAAGTTATGGCCCTTTCGAACCGTTACTCTAGCCCGGCCCTACCAGACCTCCACCTCACCGATTATGGATTCCACATGCACTCCATGGAAAAGGGCTCGCGGAAACTCCGGTAAAAAGTTTGATCGCGATCCAACGGTCGGATCCAAAGTTATGGCCCTTTCGAACCGTTACTCAAGCCTCGGCGCTACCGAGACCTCCACCTCACCGAGTATGGATTCCACATGCACTCCATGGCAAAGGGCCTCCGGAAACTCCGAGTAAAAGTTTGATCGCGATCCAACGGTCGGATCCAAAGTTATGGCCCTTTCGAACCGTTACTCTAGCCTGGCGCTACCAGACCTCCACCTCACCGATATGGATTCCACATGCACTCCATGGCAAAGGGCTTGCGGAAACTCCAGTAAAAGTTTGATCGCGATCCAACGGTCGGATCCAAAGTTATGGCCCTTTCGAACCGTTACTCTAGCCTGCGCTACCGGACCTCCACCTCACCGATTATGGATTCCACATGCACTCCATGGAAAAGGGCCTCCGGAAACTCCAGTAAAAGTTTGATCGCGATCCAACGGTCGGATCAAAAGTTATGGCCCTTTCGAACCGTTACTCTAAGCCTGGCGCTACCAGACCTCCACCTCACCGAGTATGGATTCCACATGCACTCCATGGAAAAGGGCCTCGGAAACTCCAGTAAAAGTTTGATCGCGATCCAACGGTCGGATCAAAGTTATGGCCCTTTCAACCGTTACTCTAGCCTGGCTACCGAGACCTCCACCTCACCGAGTATGGATTCCACATGCACTCCATGGAAAAGGGCCTCCGGAAACTCCGGTAAAAGTTTGATCGCGATCCAACGGTCGGATCCAAAGTTATGGCCCTTTCGAACCGTTACTCTAAGCCTGGCGCTACGAGACCTCCACCTCACCGATTATGGATTCCACATGCACTCCATGGAAAAGGGCCTCCGAAAACTCCAATAAAAGTTTGATCGCGATCCAACGGTCGGATCCAAAGTTATGGCC
Organism: Populus x sibirica; assembly: GCA_019202695.1. Classification (NCBI taxonomy): domain Eukaryota; kingdom Viridiplantae; phylum Streptophyta; class Magnoliopsida; order Malpighiales; family Salicaceae; genus Populus; species Populus x sibirica. Next base: position 4,721 of record JAGMVL010001271.1, on the reverse strand, counting down.
CTTTCGAACCGTTACTCTAAGCTTGGCGCTACCAGACCTCCACCTCACCGATTATGGATTCCACATGCACTCCATGGCAAAGGGCCTTGCGAAACTCCGGTAAAAGTTTGATCGCGATCCAACGGTCGGATCCAAAGTTATGGCCCTTTCCAACCGTTACTCAAGCCTGGCGCTACCGGACCTCCACCTCACCGATTATGGATTCCACATGCACTCCATGGAAAAGGGCCTCGGAAACTCCAGTAAAATTTCTATCGCGATCCAACTGTCGGATCGAAAGTTATAGCCCTTTCGAACCGTTACTCTAGCCTGGCGCTACCAGACCTCCACCTCACCGATTATGGATTCCACATGCACTCCATGGAAAAGGGCCTCCGGAAACTCCAGTAAAAGTTTGATCGCGATACAACGGTCGGATCAAAGTTATGGCCCTTTCAACCCGTACTCAAGCCTGGCGCTACCGACACCTCCACCTCACCGAGTATGGATTCCACATGCACTCCATGGAAAGGGCCTCCGGAAACTCCAGTAAAAGTTTGATCGCGATCCAACGGTCGGATCCAAAGTTATGGCCCTTTCGAACCGTTACTCAAGCCTGGCGCTACCGACATCCACCTCACCGAGTATGGATTCCACATGCAGTCCATGGAAAAGGGCCTCCGGAAACTCCGGTAAAAGTTTGATCGCGATCCAACGGTCGGATCCAAAGTTATGGCCCTTTCGAACCGTTACTCTAGCCCTGCGCTACCAGACCTCCACCTCACCGATTATGGATTCCACATGCACTCCATGGAAAAGGGCTTCCGGAAACTCCGGTAGAAGTTTGATCGGGATCCAACGGTCGGATCAAAAGTTATGGCCCTTTCCAACCGTTACTCTGCAGCCTCGGCGCTACCAGACCTCCACCTCACCGAGTATGGATTCCACATGCACTCCATGGAAAAGGGCCTGCGGAAACTCCAGTAAAAGTTTGATCGCGATCCAACGGTCGGATCCAAAGTTATGGCCCTTTTTAACCGTTACTCTAGCCTGGCGCTACCAGCACCTCCACCTCACCGAGTATGGATTCCACATGCACTCCATGGAAAAGGGCCTCCGGAAACTCCGGTAAAAGTTTGATCGCGATCCAACGGTCGGATCCAAAGTTATGGCCCTTTCCAACCGTTACTCTAAGCTCTGCGCTACCGGACCTCCACCTCACCCATTATGGATTCCACATGCACTCCATGGAAAAGGGCCTCCGGAAACTCCGAGTAAAAGTTTGATCGCGATCCAACGGTCGGATCCAAAGTTATGGCCCTTTCGAACCGTTACTCAAGCCTGGCGCTACCGACATCCACCTCACCGAGTATGGATTCCACATGCAGTCCATGGAAAAGGGCCTCCCGAAACTCCAGTAAACATTTGATCGCGATCCAACGGTCTGATCAAAAGTTATGGCCCTTTCGAACCGTTACTCTAGCACGGCGCTACCAGACCTCCACCTCACCGATTATGGATTCCACATGCACTCCATGGAAAAGGGCCTCCGGAAACTCCGGTAAAAGTTTGATCGCGATCCAACGGTCGGATCTAAAGTTATGGCCTTTTCGAACCGTTACTCAAGCCTTGCGCTACCAGACCTCCACCTCACCGAGTATGGATTCCACATGCACTCCATGGAAAAGGGCCTCCGGAAACTCCAGTAAAAGTTTGATCGCGATCCAACGGTCGGATCCAAAGTTATGGCCCTTTCGAACCGTTACTCTAGCCTGGCGCTACCGGACCTCCACCTCACCGAGTATGGATTCCACATGCACTCCATGGAAAAGGGCCTCCGGAAACTCCAGTAAAAGTTTGATCGCGATCCAACGGTCGGATGCAAAGTTATGGCCCTTTCGAACCGTTACTCTAGCCTGGCGCTACCAGACCTCCACCTCACCGAGTATGGATTCCACATGCACTCCATGGAAAAGGGCCTCCGGAAACTCCAGTAAAAGTTTGATCGCGATCCAACGGTCGGATCCAAAGTTATGGCCCTTTCGAACCGTTACTCAAAAGCTGGCGCTACCGGACCTCCACCTCACCGATTATGGATTCCACATGCACTCCATGGAAAAGGGCCTCCGGAAACTCCAGTAAAAGTTTGATCGCGATCCAACGGTCGGATCAAAAGTTATGGCCCTTTCGAACCGTTACTCTAGCCTGGCGCTACCAGACCTCCACCTCACCGAGTATGGATTCCACATGCACTCCATGGAAAAGGGCCTCCGGAAACTCCAAAGAAAAGTTTGATCGCGATCCAACGGTCGGATCCAAAGTTATAGCCCTTTCGAACCGTTACTCAAGCCTGGCGCTACCAAACCTCCACCTCACCGAGTATGGATTCCACATGCAGTCCATGGAAAATGGCCTCCGGAAACTCTAGTAAAAGTTTGATCGCGATCCAACGGTCGGATCAAAAGTTATGGCCCTTTCAACCGTTACTCTAGCCTGGCGCTACCACACCTCCACCTCACCGAGTATGGATTCCACATGCACTCCATGGAAAAGGGCCTTCGGAAACTCCAGTAAAAGTTTGATCGCGATCCAACGGTCGGATCAAAAGTTATGGCCCTTTCGAACCGTTACTCTAGCCTGGCGCTACCACACCTCCACCTCACCGTATGGATTCCACATGCACTCCATGGAAAAGGGCCTCCGGAAACTCCAGAAAAGTTTGATCGCGATCCAACGGTCGGATCCAAAGTTATGGCCCTTTCGAACCGTTACTCTAGCCTGGCGCTACCAGACCTCCACCTCACCGATTATGGATTCCACATGCACTCCATGGAAAAGGGCCTCCGGAAACTCCAGTAAAAGTTTGATCGCGATCCAACGGTCGGATCCAAAGTTATGGCCCTTTCGAACCGTTACTCTAAGCCCGGCGCTACCAGACCTCCACCTCACCGATTATGGATTCCACATGCACTCCATGGAAAAGGGCCTCCGGAAACTCCAGTAAAAGTTTGATCGCGATCCAACGGTCGGATCCAAAGTTATGGCCCTTTCGAACCGTTACTCTAGCGTCGGCGCTACCAGACCTCCACCTCACCGATTATGGATTCCACATGCACTCCATGGCAAAGGGCCTCCGGAAACTCCAGGTAAAAGTTTGATCGCGATCCAACGGTCGGATCCAAAGTTATGGCCCTTTCGAACCGTTACTGAAGTCTGGCGCTACGAGACCTCCACCTCACCGATTATGGATTCCACATGCACTCCATGGCAAAGGGCTTCGGAAACTCCGGTAAAAGTTTGATCGCGATCCAACGGTCGGATCCAAAGTTATGGCCCTTTCCAACCGTTACTCTAGCCTGGCGCTACCAGACCTCCACCTCACCGAGTATGGATTCCACATGCACTCCATGGAAAAGGGCCTCTGGAAACTCCAGTAAAAGTTTGATCGCGATCCAACGGTCGGATCCAAAGTTATGGCCCTTTCGAACCGTTACTCTAGCCTGGCGCTACCAGACCTCCACCTCACCGATTATGGATTCCACATGCACTCCATGGCAAAGGGCCTCCGGAAACTCCAGTAAAAGTTTGATCGCGATCCAACGGTCGGATCCAAAGTTATGGCCCTTTCAAACCGTTACTCTAGGCCCTGGCGCTACCGGACCTCCACCTCACCGAGTATGGATTCCACATGCACTCCATGGAAAAGGGCCTCCGGAAACTCCAGTAAAATTTGATCGCGATCCAACGGTCGGATCCAAAGTTATGGCCCTTTCGAACCGTTACTCTACCCGCCAGACCTCCACCTCACCCATTATGGATTCCACATGCACTCCATGGCAAAGGGCTTGCGGAAACTCCAGTAAAAGTTTGATCGCGATCCAACGGTCGGATCCAAAGTTATGGCCCTTTCCAAACCGTTACTCGAAGCATGGCGCTACTAGACCTCCACCTCACCGATTATGGATTCCACATGCACTCCATGGCAAAGGGCCTTGCGGAAACTCCGGTAAAAGTTTGATCGCGATCCAACGGTCGGATCAAAGTTATAGCCCTTTCGAACCGTTACTCTAGCCCGGCGCACCCCAGACCTCCACCTCACCGATTATGGATTCCACATGCACTCCATGGCAAAGGGCTTCCGGAAACTCGCAAAAAGTTTGATCGCGATCCAACGGTCGGATCCAAAGTTATGGCCCTTTCGAACCGTTACTCTAGCCTCGCACTACCAGACCTCCACCTCACCGAGTATGGAATCCACATGCACTCCATGGCAAAGGGCTTCCGAAAACTCCAGTAAAAGTTTGATCGCGATCCAACGGTCGGATCCAAAGTTATGGCCCTTTCGAACCGTTACTCACGCCTGGCACTACCAGACCTCCACCTCACCGAGTATGGATTCCACATGCTCTCCACAGTAAAAGGCCTCCGGAAACTCAAGTAAAAGTTTGATCGCGATCCAACGGTTGGATCCAAAGTTATAGGCCCTTCGAACCGTTACTCTGCCTGGCGCTACCGGACCTCCACCTCCCCACGATTATGGATTCCACATCCACTCCTTGGAAAAGGGCCTGCGGAAACTCCAGTAAAAGTTTGATCGCGATCCAACGGTCGGATCAAATGTTATGGCCCTTTCCAACCATTCTCGAAGCCTGCGCTACCGACCTCCACCTCACCAAGTATGGATTCCACATGCACTCCATGGACAAAGGCCTCTGAAACTCCAGGAAAAGTTTGATCGCGAT
>JAGMVL010000513.1:0-22132 GCA_019202695.1 Populus x sibirica | reverse complement strand
CGAGTATGGATTCACATGCACTCCATGGAAAAGGGCCTCAGGAAACTCCGGGTAAAAGTTTGATCGCGATCCAACGGTCGGATCAAAAGGTATGGCCCTTTCGACCGTTACTCGAGCCTGGCGCTACCAGACCTCCACCTCCGAGTATGGATTCCACATGCACTCCATGGAAAGGGGCCTCGGAAACTCCCAGAAAAGTTTGATCGCGATCCAACGGTCGGATCCAAAGTTATGGCCCTTTCGCCCCCCGATTACTCTAGCCTGGGGCCCGGGGACCTCCACCTCAGAGTATAGATTCCACATGCACTCCATGGAAAGGGCCTCCGAAAACTCCGTAAAAGTTTGATCGCGATCCAACGGTCGGATCAAAAGTTATGGCCCTTTCAACCATTACTCTAACTTGGCACTACCGTACCTCACCTCACCGAGTGTGGATTCCACATGCACTCCATGGAAAAGGGCCTCCGCGAAACTCCAGTAAAAGTTTGATCGCGATCCAATGGTCGGATCAAAAGTTATGGCCACTCTCGAACCGTTACACTAAGCGTGGCGCTACCAGACCTCCACCTCACCGAGTATGGATTCCACATGCACTCCATGGAAAAGGGCTTCCAAAACTCCATAAAGTTTGATCGCGATCCAACGGTCGGATCGAAAGTTATGGCCCTTTCAACGAATTACTCAAGCTTTGGCGCTACTAGACCTCCACCTCACCGAGTATGGATTCCACATGCACTCCATGGAAAAGGGCCTCCGAAACTCCGGTAAAAGGTTGATCGCGATCCAACGGTCGGATCAAAGTTATGGCCCTTTCAACCGTTACTCTTGCCTGGCGCTACCACACCTCCACCTCACCGAGTATGGATTCCACATGCACTCCATGGAAAGGGCCTCCAGAAACTCCGTAAAAGTTTGATCGCGATCCAACGGTCGGATCAAAAGTTATGGCCCTTTCAAACCGTTACTCAGCTTGGCGCTACCAGGACCTCCACCTCACCGAGTACGGATTCCACATGCAGTGCATGGAAAAGGGCCTCCGAAAACTCCAGCTAAAGTTTGATCGCGATCCAACGGTCGGATTCAAAGTTATGGCCCTTTCGAACCGTTACTCTAGCTTGGCGCTCCCAGACCTCCACCTCACCGAGTATGGATTCCACATGCACTCCATGGAAAAGGGTTTACTCCGAAACTCCGAGTAAAAGTTTGATCGCGATCCAACGGTCGGATCCAAAGTTATGGCCCTTTCGAACCGTTACTCAAGCCTGGCACTACCACACCTCCCCACCTCACCGTGTATGGATTCCACATGCACTCCATGGAAAGGGCCTCCGGAAACTCCGGACAAAAGTTTGATCGCGATCCAACGGTCGGATCCAAAGTTATGGCCCTTTCGAACCGTTACTCAAGCCTGGCGCTACCAAACCTCCCACCTCCTGGAGTATGGATTCCATGTGCACTCCATGAAGAAGGGCCTCCGGAAACTCCGGCAAAAAAGTTTGATCGCGATCCAACCGTGTCGGATCCAAAGTTATGGCCCTTTTCGAACGTTACTCAAGCCCGCGCTGCCACCTCCTACCTTCACCGTGTATGGATTCCATGCACTCCATGGAAAAAGGGCCTCCGGAAACTCCAAGTAAAAGTTTGATCGCGATCCAACGGTCGGATCCAAAGTTATGGCCCTTTCGAACCGTTACTCAAGCCTAGCGCTTCGCCCTCCACCTCACCGTGTATGGATTCCACATGCACTTCTGAAAAGGGCCTCATGAAACTCGAAAAGGTTTACCGATCCAAAGCCGGTCCAAAGTTTTACCGTTACTCGACGGTCGGCTCCACCTCACCGTGTTGGATTCCTAGCCACTCCATGGCTCCAAAAGTTTGATCCGATCCAACGTCGTCAAAGTTATGGCCCTGTCAAATCTCTAGCCTGCGCTACCCAACCTCCACCTCGCCAGTATGGATTCCACATGCACTCCATGGAAAAGGGCCTCCGGAAACTCCGGCAAAAGTTTGATCGCGATCCAACGGTCGGATTCAAAGTTATGGCCCTTTCAAACCGTTACTCAAGCTTGGCGCCTCCCGGACCTCCACCTCACCGTGTATGGATTCCACATGCACTCCATGGAAAATGGCCTCCGGAAACTCTAGTAAAAGTTTGATCGCGATCCAACGGTCGGATCAAAAGTTATAGTGCTTTCGAACGTTACTCAAGCCTGTCGCTGCCACACCTCTCTACCTCACCGTGTATGGATTCCACATGCACTTCATGAAAAAGGGCCTCCGAAAACTCCAGCAAAAGTTTTATCGCGATCCAACGGTCGGCTCCAAAGTTATGGCCCTTTCGACCGTTACTCTAGCACTGGCGCTACCAAACCTCCACCTCACCGTGTATGGATTCCACATGCACTCCATGGAAAAGGGCCTCCGGAAACTCCGAGTAAAAGTTTGATCGCGATCCAACGGTCGGATCAAAGTTATGGCCCTTTCGAACCGTTACTCTAGCTTGGCGCTACCCGGACCTCCACCTCACCGAGTATGGATTCCACATGCACTCCATGGAAAAGGGCCTCCGGAAACTCCAGTAAAAGTTTGATCGCGATCCAACGGTCGGATCAAAAGTTATGGCCCTTTCGAACCGTTACTCAAGCACTGGCGCTCCCGGACCTCCACCTCACCGTGTATGGATTCCACATGCACTCCATGGAAAAGGAACTCCGAAAACTCCGGTAAAAGTTTGATCGCGATCCAACGGTCGGATCCAAAGTTATGGCCCTTTCGAAGTTACTCTACCTGGCGCTACCAGACCTCCACCTCACCGAGTATGGATTCCACATGCACTCCATGGAAAAGGGCCTCCGAAACTCCAGTAAAAGTTTGATCGCGATCCAACGGTCGGATCAAAGTTATGGCCCTTCCGAACCGTTACTCAAGCTTGGCTCTACCGGACCTCCACCTCACCGAGTATGGATTCCACATGCACTCCATGGAAAGGGGCCTCCGGAAACTCCGAGTAAAAAGTTTGATCGCGATCCAACGGTCGGATCAAAGTTATGGCCCTTTCAGCCGTTACTCTAGCGTGGCGCTACCCAGACCTCCACCTCACCGAGTATGGATTCCACATGCACTCCATGGAAAAGGGCCTCCGGAAACTCCGGTAAAAGTTTGATCGCGATCCAACGGTCCGGATCCAAAGTTATGGCCCTTTCAACCGTTACTCTCAAGCAGGGCTGACCGACCTCTCACCTCGGAGTATGGATTCCACATGCACTCCATGGAAAAGGGCCTCAGAAAACTCCAGTAAAAGTTTGATCGCGATCCAACGGTCGGATCAAAGTTATGGCCCTTTCGAACCGTTACTCAAGCCTGGCGCTGACCCCTCCACCTCACCAGTGTATGGATTCCACATGCACTCCATGGAAAAGGGCCTCCGAAAACTCCGGTAAAAGTTTGATCGCGATCCAACGGTCGGATCAAAGTTATGGCCCTTTCGAACCGTTACTCTAGCGTGGCGACGAGACCTCCACCTCATCGAGTATGGATTCCACATGCACTCCATGGAAAAGGGCCTCCGGAAACTCCGGTAAAAGTTTGATCGCGATCCAACGGTCGGATCAAAGTTATGGCCCTTTCGAACCGTTACTCTAGCCTGGCGCTACCAGACCTCCACCTCACCGAGTATGGATTCCACATGCACTCCATGGAAAAGGCCTCCGAAACTCCGATAAAAGTTTGATCGCGATCCAACGGTCGGATCCAAAGTTATGGCCCTTTCAGCCGTTACTCTATGTGGCGCTACCGAGACCTCCACCTCACCGAGTATGGATTCCACATCTACTCCATGGAAAAGGGCCTCCAAAAACTCTAGTAAAAGTTTGATCGCGATCCAACGGTCGGATCAAAAGTTATGGCCCTTTCGAACGTTACTCTAGCATGGCGCGGTACCTCGGGACCTCCACCTCCGAGTATGGATTCCACATGCACTCCATGAAAAAGGGCCTCCGAAAACTCTGGTAAAAGTTTGATCGCGATCCAACGGTCGGATCAAAAGTTATGGCCCTTTCGAGCCGTTACTCTAAGCCGTGGCGCTACGAGACCTCCACCTCACCGAGTATGGATTCCACATGCACTCCATGGAAAAGGGCCTCCGAAACTCCAGTAAAAGTTTGATCGCGATCCAACGGTCGGATCAAAGTTATGGGCCTTTCGAACCGTTACTCTAGCACGCTGACCAGACCTCCACCTCACTGCGTATGGATTCCACATGCACTCCATGGAAAAAGGGCCTCCGGAAACTCCAGTAAAAGTTTGATCGCGATCCAACGGTCGGATCCAAAGTTATGGCCCTTTCGAACCGTTACTCTAGCACGGCGCTACGGACCTCCACCTCACAGTATGGATTCCACATGCACTCCATGGAAAAGGGCCTCCCGGAAACTCCGGTAAAAGTTTGATCGCGATCCAACGGTCGGATCAAAGTTATGGCCCTTTCGAACCAGTTACTCAAGCCTGGCGCTACCGAGACCTCCACCTCACCGGTATGGATTCCACATGCACTCCATGGAAAGGGCCTCCCAGAAACTCCGGTAAAAGTTTGATCGCGATCCAACGGTCGGATCAAAAGTTATGGCCCTTTCAAACCCGATTACTCTAGCCAGCCGTGCCAGACCTCCACCTCACCGTGTATGGATTCCACATGCACTCCATGGAAAAGGGCCTCCGGAAACTCCGGTAAAAGTTTGATCGCGATCCAACGGTCGGATCAAAGTTATGGCCCTTTCGAACCGTTACTCTAGCCTGGCGCTACCGGGACCTCCACCTCACCGTGTATGGATTCCACATGCACTCCATGGAAAAGGGCCTCCGGAAACTCCGATAAAAGTTTGATCGCGATCCAACGGTCGGATCAAAAGTTATGGCCCTTTTCGAACCGTTACTCTAGCCTTGCGCTCCCGGACCTCCACCTCACCAGTATGGATTCCACATGCACTCCATGGAAAAGGGCCTCCGGAAACTCCGGTAAAAGTTTGATCGCGATCCAACGGTCGGATCAAAAGTTATGGCCCTTTCGAACCGTTACTCTAGCCTAGCGCTACCGACCTCCACCTCACCGAGTATGGATTCCACATGCACTCCATGGAAAAGGGCCTCCGGAAACTCCGGCAAAAAGTTTGATCGCGATCCAACGGTCGGATCAAAAGTTATGGCCCTTTCGAACCGTTACTCTAGCTTGGCCTGACCACACCTCCACCTCACCGTGTATGGATTCCACATGCACTCCATGGAAAAGGGCCTCCCGGAAACTCCGGTAAAAGTTTGATCGCGATCCAACGGTCGGATCAAAGTTATGGCCCTTTCGAAGCGTTACTCAAGCCTTGCGCTACCAGAACCTCCACCTCACCGTATGGATTCCACATGCACTCCATGGAAAAGGGCCTCCGAAACTCCAGTAAAAGTTTGATCGCGATCCAATGGTCGGATGAAAAGTTATGGCGCTTTCGAACCGTTACTCTAGCCTGGCGCTGCCAATCTCTCCACCACACCGTGTATGGATTTCACATGCACTCCATGGAAAAGGGCCTCCGGAAACTCCGGTAAAAGTTTGATCGCGATCCAACGGTCGGATCAAAGTTATGGCCCTTTCGAACCGTTACTCTAGCTCTGGCGCTACCCGAGACCTCCACCTCACCGTGTATGGATTCCACATGCACTCCATGGAAAAGGGCCTCGGAAACTCCGGCAAAAGTTTGATCGCGATCCAACGGTCGGATCCAAAGTTATGGCCCTTTCGAACCGTTACTCTAGCCTGGCGCTACCGGACCTCCACCTCACCGGTATGGATTCCACATGCACTCCATGGAAAAGGGCCTCCGGAAACTCCGGTAAAAGTTTGATCGCGATCCAACGGTCGGATCAAAAGTTATGGCCCTTTCGAACCGTTACTCTAGCACAGCGCTACCAGACCTCCACCTCACCGAGTATGGATTCCACATGCACTCCATGGAAAAGGGCCTCCAGGAAACTCCGGTAAAAGTTTGATCGCGATCCAACGGTCGGATCAAAGTTATGGCCCTTTCGAACCGGTTACTCTAGCACGGCGCTACCAGACCTCCACCTCACAGTATGGATTCCACATGCACTCCATGGAAAAGGGCCTCCGGAAACTCCGGTAAAAGTTTGATCGCGATCCAACGGTCGGATCCAAAGTTATGGCCCTTTCGAACCGTTACTCAAGCGCTACGCGAGACCTCCACCTCACCGAGTATGGATTCCACATGCACTCCATGGAAAAGGGCCTCCAGGAAACTCCGGTAAAAGTTTGATCGCGATCCAACGGTCGGATCAAAAGTTATGGCCCTTTCGAACCGTTACTCTAGCACGCGCTACCCGAGACCTCCACCTCACCGTGTATGGATTCCACATGCACTCCATGGAAAAGGGCCTCCGAAAACTCCGTAGAAAAGTTTGATCGCGATCCAACGGTCGGATCAAAGTTATGGCCCTTTCAAACGTTACTCTAGCTTACGCGCTACCAAGACCTCCACCTCACCTGAGTATGGATTCCACATGCACTCCATGGAAAAGGGCCTCCGGAAACTCCGAGTAAAAGTTTGATCGCGATCCAACGGTCGGATCCAAAGTTATGGCCCTTTCGAACCGTTACTCTAGCACAGCGCTACCAGACCTCCACCTCACCGAGTATGGATTCCACATGCACTCCATGGAAAAGGGCCTCCGGAAACTCCGGTAAAAGTTTGATCGCGATCCAACGGTCGGATCAAAAGTTATGGCCCTTTCGAACCGTTACTCAAGCTGCTGCTACCCTACTACCTCCACCTCACCGTGTATGGATTCCACTGCACTCCATGGAAAAGGGCCTCCGGAAACTCCGATAAAAGTTTGATCGCGATCCAACGGTCGGATCCAAAGTTATGGCCCTTTCGAACCGTTACTCAAGCTTGGCGCTACCCGAGACCTCCACCTCCCGAGTATGGATTCCACATGCACTCCATGGAAAAGGGCCTCCCGGAAACTCCGGTAAAAGTTTGATCGCGATCCAACGGTCGGATCAAAAGTTATGGCCCTTTCGAAACCGTTACTCTAGCACTGGCGCTACCCAGACCTCCACGTCACCGAGTATGGATTCCACATGCACTCCATGGAAAAGGGCCTCCGGAAACTCCTGTAAAAGTTTGATCGCGATCCAACGGTCGGATCAAAAGTTATGGCCCTTTTGAACCGTTACTCTAGCCTAAGGCAACCAGACCTCCACCTCACTGAGTATGGATTCCACATGCACTCCATGGAAAAGGGCCTCCCAGGAAACTCCGTAAAAGGTTTGATCGCGATCCAACGGTCGGATCAAAAGTTATGGCCCTTTCGAACCGTTACTCTAGCCTTGCGCTACCACCTCCACCTCACCGTGTATGGATTCCACATGCACTCCATGGAAAAGGGCCTCCGAAAACTCCGAGTAAAAGTTTGATCGCGATCCAACGGTCGGATCAAAGTTATGGCCCTTTCGAACCGTTACTCTAAGCACTGCGCTACCAGACCTCCACCTCACCGAGTATGGATTCCACATGCACTCCATGGAAAAGGGCCTCCGAAAACTCCGGTAAAAGTTTGATCGCGATCCAACGGTCGGATTCAAAGTTATGGCCCTTTCGAACCGTTACTCAAGCCTGGCGCTACCAGACCTCCACCTCACCGTATGGATTCCACATGCACTCCATGGAAAAGGGCCTCCGGAAACTCCGGTAAAAGTTTGATCGCGATCCAACGGTCGGATCAAAAGTTATGGCCCTTTCGAACCGTTACTCTAGCATGGCGCGCTACCGAGACCTCCCACCTCACCTGTATGGATTCCACATGCACTCCATGGAAAAGGGCCTCCAAAAACTCCACTAAAAGTTTGATCGCGATCCAACGGTCGGATCAAAGTTATGGCCCTTTCGAACGTTACTCTAGCCTGGCGCTACCGGACCTCCACCTCACCGAGTATGGATTCCACATGCACTCCATGGAAAAGGGCCTCCCGGAAACTCCGGTAAAAGTTTGATCGCGATCCAACGGTCGGATCAAAAGTTATGGCCCTTTCGAACCGTTACTCAAGCTGTGGCTACCAGACCTCCACCTCACCGAGTATGGATTCCACATGCACTCCATGGAAAAGGGCCTCCGGAAACTCCGGTAAAAGTTTGATCGCGATCCAACGGTCGGATCAAAGTTATGGCCCTTTCGAACCGTTACTCTAGCTTGCGCTACCCCGGACCTCCACCTCACCGAGTATGGATTCCACATGCACTCCATGGAAAAGGGCCTCCGGAAACTCCGGCAAAAGTTTGATCGCGATCCAACGGTCGGATCAAAGTTATGGCCCTTTCGAACCGTTACTCAAGCACGCTACTACCTCCACCTCACCGTGTATGGATTCCACATGCACTCCATGGAAAAGGGCCTCCGGAAACTCCGATAAAAGTTTGATCGCGATCCAACGGTCGGATCAAAAGTTATGGCCCTTTCGAACCGTTACTCTAGCGTGCGCTACCAACCTCCACCTCACCGAGTATGGATTCCACATGCACTCCATGGAAAAGGGCCTCCAGAAACTCCGGTAAAAGTTTGATCGCGATCCAACGGTCGGATCAAAAGTTATGGCCCTTTCGAACCGTTACTCTAGCACTGCGCTACCACACGTCCACCTCACCAAGTATGGATTCCACATGCACTCCATGGAAAAGGGCCTCCAGAAACTCCAGTAAAAGTTTGATCGCGATCCAACGGTCGGATCAAAGTTATGGCCCTTTCCGAACCGTTACTCTAGCGTGGCGCTACCAGACCTCCACCTCACCGAGTATGGATTCCACATGCACTCCATGGAAAAGGGCCTCCGGAAACTCTAGTAAAAGTTTGATTGCGATCCAACGGTCGAATCAAAAGTTATGGCCCTTTCGAACCGTTACTCTAGCACTGGCGCTACCAACCTCCACCTCACCGAGTATGGATTCCACATGCACTCCATGGAAAAGGGCCTCAAGGAAACTCCGGTAAAAGTTTGATCGCGATCCAACGGTCGGATCAAAAGTTATGGCCCTTTCGAACCGTTACTCAAGCTCTGCGCTACCAGGACCTCCACCTCACCGTGTATGGATTCCACATGCACTCCATGGAAAAGGGCCTCCGGAAACTCCGGTAAAAGTTTGATCGCGATCCAACGGTCGGATCAAAGTTATGGCCCTTTCGAACCGTTACTCTAAGGGCTGCTACCAGACCTCCACCTCACCGAGGAGTATGGATTCCACATGCACTCCATGGAAAAGGGCCTCCGGAAACTCCGGTAAAAGTTTGATCGCGATCCAACGATCGGATCAAAAGTTATGGCCCTTCCCAACCGTTACTCTAGCCTGCGCTACCAGACCTCCACCTCACCGAGTATGGATTCCACATGCACTCCATGGAAAAGGGCCTCCGGAAACTCCAGTAAAAGTTTGATCGCGATCCAACGGTCGGATCAAAAGTTATGGCCCTTTCGAACCGTTACTCAAGCCTGGCGCTACCCGGACCTCCACCTCACCGAGTATGGATTCCACATGCACTCCATGGAAAAGGGCCTCCGAAAACTCCGGTAAAAGTTTGATCGCGATCCAACGGTCGGATCAAAGTTATGGCCCTTTCGAACCGTTACTCTAGCTTGGCGCTACCCGGACCTCCACCTCACCGTGTATGGATTCCACATGCACTCCATGGAAAAGGGCCTCCGAAAACTCCGGTAAAAGTTTGATCGCGATCCAACGGTCGGATCAAAAGTTATGGCCCTTTCGAACGTTACTCTAGCAAGTTTGCTACCACACCTCCACCTCACCGAGTATGGATTCCACATGCACTCCATGGAAAAGGGCCTCCGGAAACTCCGGTAAAAGTTTGATCGCGATCCAACGGTCGGATCAAAGTTATGGCCCTTTCGAAACGTTACTCTATGTGCGCTACCAGACCTCCACCTCACCGTGTATGGATTCCACATGCACTCCATGGAAAAGGGCCTCCGAAACTCCGGTAAAAGTTTGATCGCGATCCAACGGTCGGATCAAAGTTATGGCCCTTCGAACCGTTACTCTAGCCTGGCGCTACCAGACCTCCACCTCACCGAGTATGGATTCCACATGCACTCCATGGAAAAGGGCCTCCGGAAACTCCGGTAAAAGTTTGATCGCGATCCAACGGTCGGATCAAAGTTATGGCCCTTTCGAACCATTACTCTAGCCTGCGCTACCGACACTCCCACCTCCCACCGAGTATGGATTCCACATGCACTCCATGGAAAAGGGCCTCCGGAAACTCCAGTAAAAGTTTGATCGCGATCCAACGGTCGGATCAAAAGTTATGGCCCTTTCGAACCCTTACTCTAAGCACTGCGCTACCAGACCTCCACCTCACCGAGTATGGATTCCACATGCACTCCATGGAAAAGGGCCTCCGGAAACTCCGGTAAAAGTTTGATCGCGATCCAACGGTCGGATCAAAGTTATGGCCCTTTCGAACCGTTACTCTAAGCTTTGCGCTACCAGACCTCCACCTCACCGAGTATGGATTCCACATGCACTCCATGGAAAAGGGCCTCCAGGAAACTCTAGTAAAAGTTTGACCGCGATCCAACGGTCGGATTCAAAGTTATGGCCCTTTGGAATCGTTACTCTAGCCTGGCTCTACCAGGGCTCCACCTCACCGAGTATGGATTCCACATGCACTCCATGGAAAAGGGCCTCCAGGAAACTCCGGTAAAAGTTTGATCGCGATCCAACGGTCGGATCAAAGTTATGGCCCTTTCAAACCGTTACTCTAGCCGCTCCCAGACCTCCACCTCACCGTGTATGGATTCCACATGCACTCCATGGAAAAGGGCCTCCGGAAACTCCGGTAAAAGTTTGATCGCGATCCAACGGTCGGATCAAAAGTTATGGCCCTTTCGAACCGTTACTCTAGCCTGGCGCTACCCAGGACCTCCACCTCACCAGAGTATGGATTCCACATGCACTCCATGGAAAAGGGCCTCCGGAAACTCCGGTAAAAGTTTGATCGCGATCCAACGGTCGGATCAAAAGTTATGGCCCTTTCGAACCCGTTACTCTAGCCTAGCGCTACCAGACCTCCACCTCACCGAGTATGGATTCCACATGCACTCCATGGAAAAGGGCCTCCGGAAACTCCAGTAAAAGTTTGATCGCGATCCAACGGTCGGATCAAAAGTTATGGCCCTTTCGAAACGTTACTCTAGCATGGCTCTGCGGACCTCCACCTCACCAGTATGGATTCCACATGCACTCCATGGAAAAGGGCCTCCGAAACTCCAGGAAAAGTTTGATCGCGATCCAACGGTCGGATCAAAGTTATGGCCCTTTCGAACCGTTACTCTAGCCTGGCGCTACCAGACCTCCACCTCACCGAGTATGGATTCCACATGCACTCCATGGAAAAGGGCCTCCGAAACTCCGGTAAAAGTTTGATCGCGATCCAACGGTCGGATCAAAAGTTATGGCCCTTTTGAACCCTTACTCAAGCCCGGCGCTACCAGACCTCCACCTCACCGAGTATGGATTCCACATGCACTCCATGGAAAAGGGCCTCCGGAAACTCCAGCAAAAGTTTGATCGCGATCCAACGGTCGGATCAAAGTTATGGCCCTTTCGAACCGTTACTCAAGCCTTGCGCTACCAGACCTCCACCTTACCGTGTATGGATTCCACATGCACTCCATGGAAAAGGGCCTCCAGGAAACTCCGGTAAAAGTTTGATCGCGATCCAACGGTCGGATCAAAGTTATGGCCCTTTCGAACCGTTACTCTAAGCTGGCGCTACCAGAGCCTCCACCTCACCGAGTATGGATTCCACATGCACTCCATGGAAAAGGGCCTCCGAAAACTCCGGTAAAAGTTTGATTGCGATCCAACGGTCGGATCAAAAGTTATGGCCCTTTCGAACCGTTACTCAAGCTTGGCGCTACCAGACCTCCACCTCACCGAGTATGGATTCCACATGCACTCCATGGAAAAGGGCCTCCGGAAACTCCGGTAAAAGTTTGATCGCGATCCAACGGTCGGATCAAAAGTTATGGCCCTTTCAACCGTTACTCAAGCTTGCGCTACCACACCTCCACCTCACCGAGTATGGATTCCACATGCACTCCATGGAAAAGGGCCTCCGGAAACTCCGGTAAAAGTTTGATCGCGATCCAACGGTCGGATCAAAAGTTATGGCCCTTTCGAAACCGTTACTCAAGCTTGGCGCTACCATACCTCCACCTCACCGAGTATGGATTCCACATGCACTCCATGGAAAAGGGCCTCCGAAACTCCGAGCAAAAGTTTGATCGCGATCCAACGGTCGGATCAAAAGTTATGGCCCTTTCGAACCGTTACTCAAGCACTGCGCTACCGGACCTCCACCTCACCGTGTATGGATTCCACATGCACTCCATGGAAAAGGGCCTCCGGGAAACTCCGGTAAAAGTTTGATCGCGATCCAACGGTCGGATCAAAAGTTATGGCCCTTTCGAACCGTTACTCAAGCCGTTTGCGCTACCCTCCACCTCACCGTGTATGGATTCCACATGCACTCCATGGAAAAGGGCCTCAGGAAACTCCGGTAAAAGTTTGATGGCGATCCAACGGTCGGATTCAAAGTTATGGCCCTTTCGAACCGTTACTCAAGCCTGGCGCTACCAGACATCCACCTCACCGAGTATGGATTCCACACGCAGTCCATGGAAAAGGGCCTCCGAAAACTCCAACAAAAGTTTGATCGCGATCCAACGGTCTGATCAAAGTTATGGCCCTTTCGAACCGTTACTCAAGCTTGCCGGCGCTACACAGACCTCCACCTCACCGTGTATGGATTCCACATGCACTCCATGGAAAAGGGCCTCCGGAAACTCCGGTAAAAAGTTTGATCGCGATCCAACGGTCGGATCAAAGTTATGGCCCTTTCGAACCGTTACTCAAGCTTTGGCGCTACCACAGACCTCCACCTCACCGAGTATGGATTCCACATGCACTCCATGGAAAAGGGCCTCCGGAAACTCCGGCAAAAGTTTGATCGCGATCCAACGGTCGGATCAAAAGTTATGGCCCTTTCGAACCGTTACTCTAGCCTGGCGCTACCAGACCTCCACCTCACCGAGTATGGATTCCACATGCACTCCATGGAAAAGGGCATCAGGAAACTCAAGTAAAAGTTTGATCGCGATCCAACGGTCGGATCAAAGTTATGGCCCTTTCGAACAGTTACTCAAGCCTGGCGCTACCAGACCTCCACCTCACCGAGTATGGATTCCACATGCACTCCATGGAAAAGGGCCTCCCAAAACTCCGGTAAAAAGTTTGATCGCGATCCAACGGTCGGATCCAAAGTTATGGCCCTTTCGAACCGTTACTCAAGCCTTGAGCGCTACCAGACCTCCACCTCACCGAGTATGGATTCCACATGCACTCCATGGAAAAGGGCCTCCGAAACTCCAGTAAAAGTTTGATCGCGATCCAACGGTCGGATCAAAAGTTATGGCCCTTTCGAACCGTTACTCTAGCCTGCGCTACCGACCTCCACCTCACCGTGTATGGATTCCACATGCACTCCATGGAAAAGGGCCTCCGGAAACTCCGATGAAAAGTTTGATCGCGATCCAACGGTCGGATCCAAAGTTATGGCCCTTTCGAACCGTTACTCTAGCCTGGGCGCTACCGGACCTCCACCTCACCAGTATGGATTCCACATGCAGTCCATGGAAAAGGGCCTCCGGAAACTCCACTAAAAGTTTGATCGCGATCCAACGGTCGGATCAAAGTTATGGCCCTTTCGAACCGTTACTCTAGCCTGTCGCTGCCAAACCTCTCTACCCAACCGTGTATGGATTCTACATGCACTCCATGGAAAAGGGCCTCTGGAAACTCCGTGAAAAGTTTGATCGCGATCCAACGGTCGGATCAAAAGTTATGGCCCTTTCGAACCGTTACTCTAGCACTGGCGCTACCGGACCTCCACCTCACCGAGTATGGATTCCACATGCACTCCATGGAAAAGGGCCTCCCGGAAACTCCGGAAAAAGTTTGATCGCGATCCAACGGTCGGATCAAAAGTTATGGCCCTTTCGAACCGTTACTCTAGCATGGCGCTACGACCTCCACCTCACCGAGTATGGATTCCACATGCACTCCATGGAAAAGGGCCTCAGAAACTCCGGTAAAAGTTTGATCGCGATCCAACGGTCGGATCAAAAGTTATGGCCCTTTCGAACCGTTACTCAAGCTTGGCGCTACCGAGACCTCCACCTCACCGAGTATGGATTCCACATGCACTCCATGGAAAAGGGCCTCCGGAAACTCCGGTAAAAGTTTGATCGCGATCCAACGGTCGGATCAAAGTTATGGCCCTTTCGAACCGTTACTCTAGCCACTGGCGCTACCAGACCTCCACCTCACCGAGTATGGATTCCACATGCACTCCATGGAAAAGGGCCTCGGAAACTCCGGTAAAAGTTTGATCACGATCCAATGGTCGGATCAAAAGATATGGCCCTTTCGAACCGTTACTCTAGCCTGGCGCTACCGTACCTCCACCTCACCGAGTATGGATTCCACATGCACTCCATGGAAAAGGGCCTCCGGAAACTCCAGTAAAAGTTTGATCGCGATCCAACGGTCGGATTCAAAGTTATGGCCCTTTCGAACCGTTACTCAAGCCTGGCGCTACCAGACCTCCACCTCACCGAGTATGGATTCCACATGCAGTCCATGGAAAAGGGCCTCCGGAAACTCCTGTAAAAGTTTGATCGCGATCCAACGGTCGGATCAAAAGTTACAGCCCTTTCGAACCGTTACTCAAGCTTGGCGCTACCACACCTCTCTACCTCACCGTGTATGGATTCCACATGCACTCCATGGAAAAAGGGCCTCCGGAAACTCCGGTAAAAGTTTGATCGCGATCCAACGGTCGGATCAAAAGTTATGGCCCTTTCGAACCGTTACTCTAACTGGCCTACCAGACCTCCACCTCACCGAGTATGGATTCCACATGCACTCCATGGAAAAGGGCCTCCCAGGAAACTCCAGTAAAAGTTTGATCGCGATCCAACGGTCGGATCAAAAGTTATGGCCCTTTCAACCCGTTACTCTAGCCTGCGCGCTACCAGACCTCCACCTCACCGTGTATGGATTCCACATGCACTCCATGGAAAAGGGCCTCCGGAAACTCCGGTAAAAGTTTGATCGCGATCCAACGGTCGGATCAAAAGTTATGGCCCTTTCGAACCGTTACTCAACTGGATCACGCGCTACCACACCTCCACCTCACCTCACCGTGTATGGATTCCACATGCACTCCATGGAAAAGGGCCTCCGGAAACTCCAGCAAAAGTTTGATCGCGATCCAACGGTCGGATCAAAAGTTATGGCCCTTTCGAACCGTTACTCAAGCCTGGCGCTACCAGGACCTCCACCTCACCGAGTATGGATTCCACATGCACTCCATGGAAAAGGGCCTCCGAAACTCCGGCAAAAGTTTGATCGCGATCCAACGGTCGGATCAAAGTTATGGCCCTTTCGAACCGTTACTCAAGCTTTGGCGCTACTCAGACCTCCACCTCACCAGTATGGATTCCACATGCACTCCATGGAAAAGGGCCTCCGGAAACTCCGGTAAAAGTTTGATCGCGATCCAACGGTCGGATCAAAAGTTATGGCCCTTTCGAACCGTTACTCAAACTGGCGCTACCAGACCTCCACCTCACCGTGTATGGATTCCACATGCACTCCATGGAAAAGGGCCTCCGGAAACTCCGGTAAAAGTTTGATCGCGATCCAACGGTCGGATCAAAAGTTATGGCCCTTTCGAACCGTTACTCAAGCCCTGCTACCGGACCTCCACCTCACCGAGTATGGATTCCACATGCACTCCATGGAAAAGGGCCTCCGAAACTCCGGTAAAAGTTTGATCGCGATCCAACGGTCGGATCAAAAGTTATGGCCCTTTCGAACTGTTACTGAAGCCTGGCGCTACCACACGTCCACCTCACCAAGTATGGATTCCACATGCACTCCATGGAAAAGGGCCTCCGGAAACTCCGAAAAGTTTGATCGCGATCCAACGGTCGGATCAAAAGTTATGGCCCTTCCGAACCGTTACTCTAGCTTGCGCTACCGGACCTCCACCTCACCTAGTATGGATTCCACATGCACTCCATGGAAAAGGGCCTCCGGAAACTCCGGCAAAAGTTTGATCGCGATCCAACGGTCGGATCAAAGTTATGGCCCTTTCGACCGTTACTCTAGCCGTCGCTACCGGACCTCCACCTCACGAGTATGGATTCCACATGCACTCCATGGAAAAGGGCCTCCGGAAACTCCAGTAAAAGTTTGATCGCGATCCAACGGTCGGATCCAAAGTTATGGCCCTTTCGAACCGTTACTCTTGGTAGCGCTACCCGGACCTCCACCTCACCGAGTATGGATTCCACATGCACTCCATGGAAAAGGGCCTCCGGAAACTCCGAGTAAAAGTTTGATCGCGATCCAACGGTCGGATCAAAAGTTATGGCCCTTTCGAACCGTTACTCAAGCCTGGCGCTACCGGACCTCCACCTCACCGTGTATGGATTCCACATGCACTCCATGGAAAAGGGCCTCCAGGAAACTCCATAAAAGTTTGATCGCGATCCAACGGTCGGATCAAAAGTTATGGCCCTTTCGAACCGTTACTCTAGCCTGGCGCTACCGGACCTCCACCTCACCGTGTATGGATTCCACATGCACTCCATGGAAAAGGGCCTCCGAGAAACTCCGGTAAAAGTTTGATCGCGATCCAACGGTCGGATCAAAGTTATGGCCCTTTCGAACCGTTACTCTAGCTTGGCGCTACCGAGACCTCCCCACCTCACCAGAGTATGGATTCCACATGCACTCCATGGAAAAGGGCCTCCGAAACTCCAGTAAAAGTTTGATCGCGATCCAACGGTCGGATCAAAAGTTATGGCCCTTTCGAACCAGTTACTCAAGCTTCGCGCTACCAGACCTCCACCTCACCGAGTATGGATTCCACATGCACTCCATGGAAAAGGGCCTCCGAAACTCCGGCAAAAGTTTGATCGCGATCCAACGGTCGGATCAAAAGTTATGGCCCTTTCGAACCGTTACTCTAAGCCTGGCGCTACCACACTCCACCTCACCGAGTATGGATTCCACATGCACTCCATGGAAAAGGGCCTCCCGGAAACTCCGGCAAAAAGTTTGATCGCGATCCAACGGTCGGATCAAAAGTTATGGCCCTTTCCACCGATTACTCTAGCCTGGCGCTACCGGACCTCCACCTCACCAGTGTATGGATTCCACATGCACTCCATGGAAAAGGGCGTCCGGAAACTCCTGCAAAAGTTTGATCGCGATCCAACGGTCGGATCCAAAGTTATGGCCCTTTCGAACCGTTACTCAAGCTTGGCGTTACCAGACATCCACCTCACCGAGTATGGATTCCACATGCACTCCATGGAAAAGGGCCTCCGGAAACTCTAGTAAAAGTTTGATCGCGATTCAACGGTCGGATCAAAAGTTATGGCCCTTTCGAACCGTTACTCAAGCATGGTGCTACCAGACCTCCACCTAACCGTGTATGGATTCCACATGCACTCCATGGAAAAGGGCCTCCGAAACTCCAGCAAAAGTTTGATCGCGATCCAACGGTCGGATTCAAAGTTATGGCCCTTTCGAACCGTTACTCAAGCTTGGCGCTACCAGACCTCCACCTCACCGTGTATG
Source organism: Populus x sibirica (assembly GCA_019202695.1). NCBI lineage: Eukaryota > Viridiplantae > Streptophyta > Magnoliopsida > Malpighiales > Salicaceae > Populus > Populus x sibirica. The sequence goes on along the minus strand of JAGMVL010000513.1, from coordinate 4,340 downwards.
GATTCCACATGCACTCCATGGAAAAGGGCCTCCGGAAACTCCAGCAAAAGTTTGATCGCGATCCAACGGTCGGATCAAAGTTATGGCCCTTTCGACCCGTTACTCAAGCACAGGCGCTACCAGACCTCCACCTCACCGAGTATGGATTCCACATGCACTCCATGGAAAAGGGCCTCCGAAAACTCCGGTAAAAGTTTGATCGCGATCCAACGGTCGGATCAAAGTTATGGCCCTTTCGAACCGTTACTCTACCTGGCGCTACCGAGACCTCCACCTCACCGAGTATGGATTCCACATGCACTCCATGGAAAAGGGCCTCCGAAACTCCGGTAAAAGTTTGATCGCGATCCAACGGTCGGATCAAAAGTTATGGCCCTTTCGAACCGTTACTCAAGCCACGGCGCTACCAGACCTCCACCTCACCGCAGTATGGATTCCACATGCACTCCATGGAAAAGGGCCTCCAGGAAACTCCGGTAAAAGTTTGATCGCGATCCAACGGTCGGATCAAAGTTATGGCCCTTTCGAACCGTTACTCTAGCACGCGCGCTCCAGGACCTCCACCTCACCGAGTATGGATTCCACATGCACTCCATGGAAAAGGGCCTCCCGGAAACTCCGGTAAAAGTTTGATCGCGATCCAACGGTGGGATCAAAAGTTATTGCCCTTTCGAGCCGTTACTCACGCCTGGCGCTGCGAGACCTCTCCACCTCACCGAGTATGGATTCCACATGCACTCCATGGAAAAGGGCCTCCGGAAACTCCTGTAAAAGTTTGATCGCGATCCAATGGTCGGATCCAAAGTTATGGCCCTTTCGAACCGTTACTCAAGCCTGGCGCTACCAGACCTCCACCTCACCGAGTATGGATTCCACATGCACTCCATGGAAAAGGGCCTCCGGAAACTCCAGGTAAAAGTTTGATCGCGATCCAACGGTCGGATCCAAAGTTATGGCCCTTTCGAACCGTTACTCTAGCCTTGCGCTACCAGGACCTCCACCCTCACCGAGTATGGATTCCACATGCACTCCATGGAAAGGGCCTCCCGAAACTCCAGCAAAAGTTTGATCGCGATCCAACGGTCGGATCAAAAGTTATGGCCCTTTCGAACCGTTACTCACGCCTGGCGCTACGAGACCTCCACCTCACCGAGTATGGATTCCACATGCAGTCCATGGAAAAGGGCCTCCAGGAAACTCTGGCAAAAGTTTGATCGCGATCCAACGGTCGGATCAAAGTTATGGCCCTTTCCGAACCGTTACTCAAGCCTTGCAGGCGCTACCCGGACCTCCACCTCACCGTGTATGGATTCCACATGCACTCCATGGAAAAGGGCCTCCCGGAAACTCCGGCCAAAAGTTTGATCGCGATCCAACGGTCGGATCAAAGTTATGGCCCTTTCAGCGTTACTCAAGCATGGCGCTCCCGGACCTCCACCTCACCAGTATGGATTCCACATGCACTTCATGGAAAAGGGCCTCAGGAAACTCCGGTAAAAGTTTGATCGCGATCCAACGGTCGGATCAAAGTTATGGCCCTTTCGAACCGTTACTCAAGGCTGCGCTACGAGACCTCCACCTCACCGTGTATGGATTCCACATCACTCCATGGAAAAGGGCCTCCGGAAACTATTGTAAAAGTTTGATCGCGATCCAACGGTCGGATTCAAAGTTATGGCCCTTTCGAACCGATTACTCAAGCTGAGCGCTACCAGACCTCCACCTCACCGTGTATGGATTCCACATGCACTCCATGGAAAAGGGCCTCCCGAGAAACTCCAGGTAAAAGGTTTGATCGCGATCCAACGGTCGGATCAAAAGTTATGGCCCTTTCGAACCGTTACTCTAGCATGGGCGCTACCGACACCTCCACCTCACCGAGTATGGATTCCACATGCACTCCATGGAAAAGGGCCTCCGGAAACTCCGGCAAAAAGTTTGATCGCGATCCAACGGTCGGATCAAAAGTTATGGCCCTTTCGAAGCCGTTACTCAAGCACAGCGCTACCAGACCTCCACCTCACCAGAGTATGGATTCCACATGCACTCCATGGAAAAGGGCCTCGAAAACTCCGATAAAAGTTTGATCGCGATCCAACGGTCGGATCAAAGTTATGGCCCTTTCGAACCGTTACTCAAGCTTGGCGCTACCGAGACCTCCACCTCACCGAGTATGGATTCCACATGCACTCCATGGAAAAAGGGCCTCCCGGGAAACTCCGGCAAAAGTTTGATCGCGATCCAACGGTCGGATCCAAAGTTATGGCCCTTTCGAACCGTTACTCAAGCACAGCGCTACCGAGACCTCCACCTCACCGTGTATGGATTCCACATGCACTCCATGGAAAAGGGCCTCCGAAACTCCGAGTAAAAGTTTGATCGCGATCCAACGGTCGGATCAAAAGTTATGGCCCTTTCGAACCGTTACTCAAGCACAGCGCTACCAGGACCTCCACCTCACCCGTATGGATTCCTTGCACTCCATGGAAAAGGGCCTCCGGAAACTCCGAGAAAAGTTTGATCGCGATCCAACGGTCGGATCAAAGTTATGGCCCTTTCCGGCAGTTACTCTAAGCTTGGCGCTCCCAGACCTCCACCTCACCGTGTATGGATTCCACATGCACTCCATGGAAAAGGGCCTCCGGAAACTCCAGTAAAAGTTTGATCGCGATCCAACGGTCGGATCAAAGTTATGGCCCTTTCGAACCGTTACTCTAGCCTGGCGCTACCAGACCTCCACCTCACGGGTATGGATTCCACATGCACTCCATGGAAAAGGGCCTCCCGGAAACTCCGGCAAAAGTTTGATCGCGATCCAACGGTCGGATCAAAGTTATGGCCCTTTCGAACCGTTACTCAAGCCTGACGCTCGGACCTCCACCTCACCAGAGTATGGATTCCACATGCACTCCATGGAAAAGGGCCTCCGAAAATTCTAGTAAAAGTTTGATCGCGATCCAACGGTCGGATCCAAAGTTATGGCCCTTTCGAATCGTTACTCAAGCCTGGCGCTACCACGGACCTCCACCTCACCGTGTATGGATTCCACATGCACTCCATGGAAAAGGGCCTCCGGGAAACTCCAGTAAAAGTTTGATCGCGATCCAACGGTCGGATCCAAAGTTATGGCCCTTTCGACCGATTACTGTAGCCTGGCGCTCCCAGACCTCCACCTCACCGAGTATGGATTCCACATGCTCTCCACGGTAAAGGGCCTCCGAAAACTCCAGTAAATTTTTGATCGCGATCCAACGGTCGGATCAAAAGTTATGGCCCTTTCGAACCGTTACTCGTGGCACTCCCACACCTCCACCTCACCGTGTATGGATTCCACATGCACTCCATGGAAAAGGGCCTCAGGAAACTCCAGTAAAAGTTTGATCGCGATCCAACGGTCGGATTCAAAGTTATGGCCCTTTCGAACCGTTACTCAAGCAAAAGTTTGATCGCTACCAGACCTCCACCTCACCGAGTATGGATTCCACATGCACTCCATGGAAAAGGGCCTCAGGAAACTCCGGCAAAAGTTTGATCGCGATCCAACGGTCGGATCAAAAGTTATGGCCCTTTCAAGCCGTTACTCTAGCTTGGCGCTACCACACCTCCACCTCACCGAGTATGGATTCCACATGCACTCCATGGAAAAGGCCTCTGGAAACTCCGGTAAAGTTTGATCGCGATCCAACGGTCGGATCAAAAGTTATGGCCCTTCGAACGTTACTCTAGCCTGCGCTCCCTGACCTCCACCTCGCCGAGTATGGATTCCACATGCTCTCCATGGTAAAGGACCTCCAGAAACTCCACTAAAGGTTTGATCGCGATCCAACGGTTGGATCAAAAGTTATGGCGCTTTCGAACCGTTACTCTAGCCTGGCACTGCCAAACCTCTCCACCACACCGTTTATGGATTCCACATGCACTCCATGGAAAAGGGCCTCCGGAAACTCCGGTAAAAGTTTGATCGCGATCCAACGGTCGGATCCAAAGTTATGGCCCTTTGAACCGTTACTCAAGCCCGGCTCCCATCCACCTCACCGAGTATGGATTCCACATGCACTCCATGGAAAAAGGCCTCCGGAAACTCCAGCAAAAGTTTGATCGCGATCCAACGGTCGGATCCAAAGTTATGGCCCTTCCGAACCGTTACTCTAGCTGGCCCTGGACCTCCACCTCAGAGTATGGATTCCACATGCACTCCATGGAAAAGGCCTCCGGAAACTCCGACAAAAGTTTGATCGCGATCCAACAGTGGGATCTAAAGTTATGGCCCTTTCGAACCGTTACTCTAGCCTAACGCTCCCGAGACCTCCACCTCACCGAGTATGGATTCCACATGCACT
>JAGMVL010000785.1:0-28301 GCA_019202695.1 Populus x sibirica | reverse complement strand
TTATAACTTTTAAAACATTTAAACTATCATTTAGTATCCTAAAAGGAATCCCTACTAACTTTTCATACAATTTATTTTATAATTTTCAAATATTTATACTATCTATATAGTATCCTAAAGCGAAATCATAGTAAGATTTTTTATACAAATTATATTATCATTTTCAAATATTTATACTATCTTTAAAAGTGTCCTAAGCAGAAAACTAACTTATTTTTTATTTTTATAAATTAATTAATAATTTTTAAAACATTAAAACTATCCCTTCAAATTATCCTAATCGGAAATCGATACTTACTTTTATTATACAATGTTTTATTATTTTAAAATATTTATACTATCTTCAAAGAATCCTAAGCAGCAATCCTTACTTACTTTTTATTATAAATTATTTTTATAATTTTAAAACATTTAAACTATCCTTCAAGTATCCTAAATTGAAGTACAAATCTACTTTCATACAAATTGTTACTATTATTTTAAAATATTTATACTATCTTTAAAGAATCCTAAATTAATCTACTTTTATACAATTATTTTATTTTTTTTCAATATTTATACTTCTTTAAGTCTAGCAATCCTACTTTATTTTTCTTTTATAATTCAATTTAACCTGTCTAAAACATTTAAAAAAACTATCCTTCAAGAATTTATACTTAACTACCTACTTTTTTATACAAATTGATTTAATAATTTTAAAATATTTAAACTATCTTTACAAGTATCCTAAGCAAAAACCTACTTATTTTTATCTAATAAATTAATTTAATAATTTTAAAATATTTATACTATCCTTCAAGTATCCTAAATGGAAATCTATTGACTTTTTTATAACAAATTATTTTATTATTATTTTAAAATATTTATACTATCTTTAAAGTATCCTAAACGGGAAAACCTACTTATTTTTATTTTTATAAATTAATTTAATAATTTTAAAACATTTAAACTATCCTTCAAGTATCCTAAATGGAAATCCTACTTACTTTTTTATACAAATTGTTTTATTATTTTAAAATATTTATACTATCTTTAAAGAATCCTAAATGAAAATCCTAATTACTTTTTATTATAAATTATTTTTATAATTTTAAAACATTTAAACTATCTTTCAAGTATCCTAAATTGAAGTCCTAATTAGTTTTTTATACAAATTGTTTTATTATTTTAAAATATTTATACTATTTTTAAAGAATCCTAAACAAATCCTACTTATATTTTATATAAATTATTTTTATAATTTTAAAATATTTAAACTATCTTCCAAGTATAATAAACAGAAATCCTACTTACTTATGTTTATAAATTATATTTATAATTTAAAACATTCAACTTATCTTTCAAGTATCATAAACTTAGTGAAAATTTTTCATAGAGAGAGTTTTTATAATTTTAAAACATTTAAACTATCCTTCAAGTATCCTAAACGAAATCCTACTTACTTTTTTAAACAAATTATTTTATTATTCTAAACAGATTTATACTATCTTTAAAGAATTCTAAACAGAAATCCTACTTACGTTTTATTATAATTTTTTTTATAATTTTAAAACATTTAAACTATCCTTCAAGTATCCTAAACGGAAATCCTACTAACTTTTCGATACAATTTAATTTATAATTTTCAAATATTTATACTATCTTCCAAGTATCCTAAACAGAAATCCTATTGACTTTTTTATACAAATTATATTATTATTTTCAAATATTTATACTATCTTTAAAGTATCCTAAACAGAAAACCTACTTATTTTTATTTTTATAAATTAATTTAATAATTTTAAAACATTTAAACTATCCTTCAAGTATCCTAAATGGAAATCCTACTTACTTTTTTATACAAATTGTTTTATTATTTTAAAATATTTATACTATCTTTAAAGAATCCTAAAAGGAAATCCTAATTAGTTTTTATTATAAATTATTTTTATAATTTTAAAACATTTAAACTATCTTTCAAGTATCCTAAATTGAAGTCCTAATTAGTTTTTTATACAAATTGTTTTATTATTTTAAAATATTTATACTATTTTTAAAGAATCCTAAACAGAAATCCTACTTATATTTTATATAAATTATTTTTATAATTTTAAAATATTTAAACTATCTTCCAAGTATAATAAACAGAAATCCTACTTACTTATGTTTATAAATTATATTTATAATTTAAAACATTCAACTTATCTTTCAAGTATCCTAAACTTAGTGAAAATTTTTCATAGAGAGAGTTTTTAGAATTTTAAAACATTTAAACTATCCTTCAAGTATCCTAAACAGAAATCCTACTTACTTTTTATACAAATTATTTTATTATTCTAAATAGATTTATACTATCTTTAAAGAATTCTAAATAGAAATCCTACTTATGTTTTATTATAAATTTTTTTTATAATTTTAAAACATTTAAACTATCCTTCAAGTATCCTAAACGGAAATCCTACTTACTTTTATACAAATTGTTTTATAATTTTAAAATATTTATACTATCTTTAAAGAATCCTAACATCCTACTTACTTTTTTATACAATTATTTTATTATTTTCAAATATTTATACTATCTTTAAAGTATCCTAAACGAAAACCTACTTATTTTTATTTTTATAAATTAATTTAATAATTTTAAAACATTTAAACTATCCTTCAAGTATCCTAAATGGAAATCCTACTTACTTTTTTTATACAAATTGTTTTATTATTTTAAAATATTTATACTATTTTTAAAGAATCCTAAACAGAAATCCTACTTAGTTTTTATTATAAATTATTTTTATAATTTTAAAACATTTAAACTATCCTTCAAGTATCCTAAATGGAAATCCTACTTACTTTTTTATACAAATTATTTTATTATTTTAAAATATTTATACTATCTTTAAAAGAATCCTAAATAGAAAACCTACTTACTTTTAATTATAAATTATTTTTATAATTTTAAAACATTTAAACTATCCTTCAAGTATCCTAAATTAAAATCCTAATTAGTTTTTTATACAAATTGTTTTATTATTTTAAAATATTTATACTATCTTTAAAGAATCCTAAAAAGAAATCCTACTTATATTTTATATAAATTATTTTTATAATTTTAAAATATTTAAACTATCTTCAAGTATAATAAATAGAAATCCTACTTACTTATGTTTATAAATTATATTTATAATTTAAAACATTCAACTTATCTTTCAAGTATCATAAACTTAGTGAAAATTTTTCATAGAAGATTTTTTATAATTTTAAAACATTTAAACTATCCTTCAAGTATCCTAAACTGAAATCCTACTTACTTTTTAAACAAATTATTTTATTATTTTAAAAGATTTATACTATCTTTAAAGAATTCTAAACAGAAATCCTACTTACGTTTTATTATAATTTTTTTATAATTTTAAAACATTTAAACTATCCTTCAAGTATCCTAAACGGAAATCCTACTTACTTTTTTATACAAATTATTTTATTATTTTCAAATATTTATACTATCTTTAAAGTATCCTAAACAGAAATCCTAGTGACTTTTTTATACAAATTATATTATTATTTTCAAATATTTATACTATCTTTAAAGTATCCTAAACAGAAAACCTACTTATTTTTATTTTTATAAATTAATTTAATAATTTTAAAACATTTAAACTATCCTTCAAGTATCCTAAACGGAAATCCTACTTACTTTTTTATACAAATTGTTTTATTATTTTAAAATATTTATACTATCTTTAAAGAATCCTAAACAGAACCTACTTATGTTTTATTATAAATTATTTATATAATTTTAAAACATTTAAACTATCCTTCAAGTATCCTAAACTGAAATCCTACTTAATTTTTTATACAAATTGTTTTATTATTTTCAAATATTTATACTATCTTTAAAGAATCCTAAAGAAAACCTACTTATTTTTATTTTTATAAATTAATTTAATAATTTTAAAACATTTAAACTATCCTTCAAGTATCCTAAACTGAAATCCTAATTAGTTTTTTATACAAATTGTTTTATTATTTTAAAATATTTATACTATTTTTAAAGAATCCTAAAAATCCTACTTATATTTTATATAAATTATTTTTATAATTTTAAAATATTTAAACTATCTTCCAAGTATAATAAACAGAAATCCTACTTACTTATGTTTATAAATTATATTTATAATTTAAAACATTCAACTTATCTTTCAAGTATCATAAACTTAGTGAAAATTTTTCATTGAGAGAGTTTTTATAATTTTAAAACATTTAAACTATCCTTCAAGTATCCTAAACGGAAATCCTACTTACTTTATTAAACAAATTATTTTATTATTCTAAATAGATTTATACTATCTTTAAAGAATTCTAAATAGAAATCCTACTTACGTTTTATTATAAATTTTTTTATAATTTTAAAACATTTAAACTATCCTTCAAGTATCCTAAACTGAAATCCTACTTACTTTTTTATACAAATTGTTTTATTATTTTAAAATATTTATACTATCTTTAAAGTATCCTAAGCAGAAATCCTACTTACTTTTTTTATAAATTAATTTTATAATTTTAAAACATTTAAACTATCCTTCAAGTATCCTAAGCGAGAAATCCTACTTACTTTTTTTTATAATTTAATTTATAATTTTAAAATATTTAAACTATCCTTCAAGTATCCTAAACGGAAATCCTACTTACTTTTTTATACAAATTATATTATTATTTTCAAATATTTATACTATCTTTAAAGTATCCTAAACAGAAAACCTACTTATTTTTATTTTTATAAATTAATTTAATAATTTTAAAACATTTAAACTATCCTTCAAGTATCCTAAATTGAAATCCTACTTACTTTTTTATACAAATTGTTTTATTATTTTAAAATATTTATACTATCTTTAAAGAATCCTAAGCATAATCCTACATATTTTTATATAATTTTTTTATAATTTTAAAACATTTAAACTATCCTTCAAGTATCCTAAACGGAAATCCTACTTACTTTTTTATACAAATTATTTTATTATTTTCAAATATTTCTACTATCTTTAAAGTATCCTAAACAGAAAACCTACTTATTTTTATTTTTATAAATTAATTTAATAATTTTAAAACATTTAAACTATCCTTCAAGTATCCTAAACGGAAATCCTAATTAGTTTTTTATACAAATTGTTTTATTATTTTAAAATATTTATACTATTTTTAAAGAATTCTAAACAGAAATCCTACTTATATTTTATATAAATTATTTTTATAATTTTAAAATATTTAAACTATCTTCCAAGTATAATAAACGAAATCCTACTTCTTATGTTTATAAATTATATTTATAATTTAAAACATTCAACTTATCTTTCAAGTATCATAAACTTAGTGAAAATTTTTCATTAGAGAGTATTTTATAATTTTAAAACATTTAAACTATCCTTCAAGTATCCTAAACGAAATCCTACTTACTTTATTAAACAAATTATTTTATTATTTTAAATATATTTATACTATCTTTAAAGAATCCTAAATAGAAATCCTACTTACTTTTTTTATAAATTTTTTTATAATTTTAAAACATTTAAACTATCCTTCAAGTATCCTAAACAGAAATCCTACTTACTTTTTTATACAAATTGTTTTATTATTTTAAAATATTTATACTATCTTTAAAGAATCCTAAACGAAATCCTACTTACTTTTTTATACAAATTATTTTATTATTTTCAAATATTTATACTATCTTTAAACTATCCTAAAAAACCTATTTACTTTTTTTATAAATTAATTTTATAATTTTAAAACATTTAAACTATCCTTCAAGTATCCTAAACGGAAATCCTACTTACTTTTTTAAACAAATTATTTTATTATTTTAAAAACATTATACTATCTTTAAAGTATCCTAAACAAAAAACATACTTACGTTTTATTTTAATTTTTTTTATATAATTTTAAAACATTTAAACTATCCTTCAAGTATTCTAAACGGAAATCCTACTTCCTTTTTTAAACAAATTATTTTATAACTTTAAAATTTTTATACTATCTTTAAAGTATCATAACGAAATCCTATTTACTTTTTTATACAAATTATATTATTATTTTCAAATATTTATACTATCTTTAAAGTATCCTAAGCGGAAAACCTACTTATTTTTATTTTTATAAATTAATTTAATAATTTTAAAACATTTAAACTATCCTTCAAGTATCCTAAATGGAAATCCTACTTACTTTTTTATACAAATTGTTTTATTATTTTAAAATATTTATACTATCTTTAAAGAATCCTAAACAGAAATCCTAATTACTTTTTATTATAAATTATTTTTATAATTTTAAAACATTTAAACTATCTTTCAAGTATCCTAAATTGAAGTCCTAATTAGTTTTTTATACAAATTGTTTTATTATTTTAAAATATTTATACTATTTTTAAAAAAATCCTAAACAGAAATCCTACTTATATTTTATATAAATTATTTTTATAATTTTAAAATATTTAAACTATCTTCAAGTATAATAAGCGAAATCCTACTTCCTTATGTTTATAAATTATATTTATAATTTAAAACATTCAACTTATCTTTCAAGTATCATAAACTTAGTGAAACATTTTTCATAGAGAGTGTTTTATAATTTTAAAACATTTAAACTATCCTTCAAGTATCCTAAACGGAAATCCTACTTACTTTTTTAAACAAATTATTTTATTATTCTAAACAGATTTATACTATCTTTAAAGAATTCAAAACAGAAATCCTACTTACGTTTTATTATAATTTTTTTTATAATTTTAAAACATTTAAACTATCCTTCAAGTATCCTAAAATGGAAATCCTACTTACTTTTCGATACAATTTATTTTATAATTTTCAAATATTTATACTATCTTTAAAGTATCCTAAACAGAAATCCTATTGACTTTTTTATACAAATTATATTATTATTTTCAAATATTTATACTATCTTTAAAGTATCCTAAACAGAAAACCTACTTATTTTTATTTTTATAAATTAATTTAATAATTTTAAAACATTTAAACTATCCTTCAAGTATCCTAAATGGAAATCCTACTTACTTTTTTATACAAATTGTTTTATTATTTTAAAATATTTATACTATCTTTAAAGAATCCTAAACAGAAATCCTAATTAGTTTTTATTATAAATTATTTTTATAATTTTAAAACATTTGAACTATCTTTCAAGTATCCTAAATTGAAGTATTAATTAGTTTTTTATACAAAATGTTTTATTATTTTAAAATATCTATACTATTTTTAAAGAATCCAAGAAATCCTACTTTTATTATAAATTATTTTTATAATTTTAAAACATTTAAACTATCCTTCAAGTATCCTAAATGGAAATCCTACTTACTTTTTTATACAAATTATTTTATTATTTTAAAACATTTATACTATCTTTAAAGTATCCTAAACTTAGAAAACCTACTTATTTTTATTTTTATAAATAATTTTTATAATTTTAAAATATTTATACTATCCTTCAAGTATCCTAAATGGAAATCCTACTTACTTTTTTATACAAATTATTTTATTACTTTCAAATATTTATACTATCTTTAAAGAATCCTAAGCGAATCCTAATTAGTTTTTATTATAAATTATTTTTATAATTTTAAAACATTTAAACTATCCTTCAAGTATCCTAAATGGAAATCCTACTTACTTTTTTATACAAATTGTTTTATTATTTTAAAATATTTATACTATCTTTAAAGAATCCTAAATAGAAATCCTAATTAGTTTTATTATAAATTATTTTTATAATTTTAAAACATTTAAACTATCCTTCAAGTATCCTAAATTAAAGTCCTAATTAGTTTTTTATACAAATTGTTTTATTATTTTAAAATATTTATACTATTTTTAAAGAATCCTAAACAGATTAAATCCTACTTATATTTTATATAAATTATTTTTATAATTTTAAAATATTTAAACTATCTTCCAAGTATAATAAACGAAATCCTACTTACTTATGTTTATAAATTATATTTATAATTTAAAACATTCAACTTATCTTTCAAGTATCATAAACTTAGTCAAACATTTTCATAGAGAGAGTTTTTATAATTTTAAAACATTTAAACTATCCTTCAAGTATCCTAAACGGAAATCCTACTTACTTTTTTAAACAAATTATTTTATTATTCTAAACAATTTATACTATCTTTAAAGAATTCTAATACTACTTACGTTTTATTATAATTTTTTTTATAATTTTAAAACATTTAAACTATCCTTCAAGTATCCTAAAAGGAAATCCTACTAACTTTTCGATACAATTTATTTTATAATTTTCAAATATTTATACTATCTTTAAAGTATCCTAAACAGAAATCCTATTGACTTTTTTATACAAATTATATTATTATTTTCAAATATTTATACTATCTTTAAAGTATCCTAAATAGAAAACCTACTTATTTTTATTTTTATAAATTAATTTAATAATTTTAAAACATTTAAACTATCCTTCAAGTATCCTAAATGGAAATCCTACTTACTTTTTTATACAAATTGTTTTATTATTTTAAAATATTTATACTATCTTTAAAGAATCCTAAACAGAAATCCTAATTACTTTTTATTATAAATTATTTTTATAATTTTAAAACATTTAAACTATCTTTCAAGTATCCTAAATTGAAGTCCTAATTAGTTTTTTATACAAATTGTTTTATTATTTTAAAATATTTATACTATTTTTAAAGAATCCTAAACAGAAATCCTACTTATATTTTATATAAATTATTTTTATAATTTTAAAATATTTAAACTATCTTCCAAGTATAATAAACAAATCCTACTTACTTATGTTTATAAATTATATTTATAATTTAAAACATTCAACTTATCTTTCAAGTATCATAAACTTAGTGAAAATTTTTCATAGAGAGAGTTTTTATAATTTTAAAACATTTAAACTATCCTTCAAGTATCCTAAACGGAAATCCTACTTACTTTTTTAAACAAATTATTTTATTATTCTAAATAGATTTATACTATCTTTAAAGAATTCTAAATAGAAATCCTACTTATGTTTTATTATAAATTTTTTTTTATAATTTTAAAACATTTAAACTATCCTTCAAGTATCCTAAACGGAAATCCTACTTACTTTTTTATACAAATTGTTTTATTATTTTAAAATATTTATACTATCTTTAAAGAATCCTAAACAGAAATCCTACTTACTTTTTTATACAAATTATTTTATTATTTTCAAATATTTATACTATCTTTAAAGTATCCTAAACAGAAAACCTACTTATTTTTATTTTTATAAATTAATTAATAATTTTAAAACATTTAAACTATCCTTCAAGTATCCTAAATGGAAATCCTACTTACTTTTTGATACAAATTATTTTATTATTTTCAAATATTTATACTATCTTTAAAGAATCCTAAAAGAAACCTAATTATTTTTTTATTATAAATTATTTTTATAATTTTAAAACATTTAAACTATCCTTCAAGTATCCTAAATGGAAATCCTACTTACTTTTTTATACAAATTGTTTTATTATTTTAAAATATTTATACTATCTTTAAAGAATCCTAAATGAAATCCTAATTAGTTTTATTATAAATTATTTTTATAATTTTAAAACATTTAAACTATCTTTCAAGTATCCTAAATTGAAGTCCTAATTAGTTTTTTATACAAATTGTTTTATTATTTTAAAATATTTATACTATTTTTAAAGAATCCTAAACAAAATCCTACTTATATTTTATATAAATTATTTTTATAATTTTAAAATATTTAAACTATCTTCCAAGTATAATAAACAAATCCTACTTACTTATGTTTATAAATTATATTTATAATTTAAAACATTCAACTTATCTTTCAAGTATCATAAACTTAGTGAAAATTTTTCATAGAGAGAATTTTTATAATTTTAAAACATTTAAACTATCCTTCAAGTATCCTAAACGGAAATCCTACTTACATTTTTAAACAAATTATTTTATTATTCTAAATAGATTTATACTATCTTTAAAGAATTCTAAATTGAAATCCTACTTATGTTTTATTATAATTTTTTTTATAATTTTAAAACATTTAAACTATCCTTCAAGTATCCTAAACGGAAATCCTACTTACTTTTTTATACAAATTGTTTTATTATTTTAAAATATTTATACTATCTTTAAGGAATCCTAAACAGAAATCCTACTTACTTTTTTATACAAATTATTTTATTATTTTCAAATATTTATACTATCTTTAAAGTATCCTAAACAGAAAACCTACTTATTTTTATTTTTATAAATTAATTTAATAATTTTAAAACATTTAAACTATCCTTCAAGTATCCTAAACGAAATCCTACTTACTTTTTTATACAAATTGTTTTATTATTTTAAAATATTTATACTATCTTTAAAGAATCCTAAACGAAATCCTACTTATTTTTATTATAAATTATTTTATATAATTTTAAAACATTTAAACTATCCTTCAAGTATCCTAAACTGAAATCCTACTTACTTTTTTATACAAATTGTTTTATTATTTTAAAATATTTATACTATCTTTAAAGAATCCTAAAAGAAATCTTACTTACTTTTATTATAAATGTTTTTATAATTTTAAAACATTTAAACTATCCTTCAAGTATCCTAAACGGAATCCTACTTACTTTTTTAAACAAATTATTTTATTATTCTAAATAGATTTATACTATCTTTAAAGAATTCTAAATAGAAATCCTACTTTTTTTATAATATATTTTTATAATTTTAAAACATTTAAACTATCCTTCAAGTATCCTAAACGAAATCCTACTTACTTTTTTAAACAAATTATTTTATTATTTTAAATATTTATACTATCTTTAAAGAATCCTAAACAGAAATCCTACTTATGTTTTATTATAATTTTTTTTTATAATTTTAAAACATTTAAACTATCCTTCAAGTATCCTAAACGGAAATCCTACTTACTTTTTTATACAAATTATTTTATTATTTTAAAATATTTATACTATCTTTAAAGAATCCTAAACAAATCCTACTTACTTTTTTATACAAATTATTTTATTATTTTCAAATATTTATACTATCTTTAAAGTATCCTAAAGAAAACCTACTTATTTTTATTTTTATAAATTAATTTAATAATTTTAAAACATTTAAACTATCCTTCAAGTATCCTAAATGGAAATCCTACTTACTTTTTTATACAAATTGTTTTATTATTTTAAAATATTTATACTATCTTTAAAGAATCCTAAACAGAAATCCTAATTAGTTTTTATTATAAATTATTTTTATAATTTTAAAACATTTAAACTATCTTTCAAGTATCCTAAATTGAAGTCCTAATTAGTTTTTTATACAAATTGTTTTATTATTTTAAAATATTTAAACTATTTTTAAAGAATCCTAAACAGAAATCCTACTTACTTTTTTATACAAATTGTTTTTATAATTTTAAAATATTTATACTATCTTTAAAGAATCCTAAATAGAAAACCTACTTACTTTTATTTATAAATTATTTTATAATTTTAAAACATTTAAATTATCCTTCAAGTATCCTAAACTGAAGTCCTACTTACTTTTTTATACAAATTGTTTTATTATTTTAAAATATTTATACTATCTTTCAAGAATCCTAAAATGAAATCCTACTTACTTTTTTAAACAAATTATTTTATTATTTTAAAATATTTATACTATCTTTAAAGAATTCTAAACAGAAATCCTACTTACTTTTTATTATAATTATTTTATAATTTTAAAACATTTAAACTATCCTTCAAGTATCCTAAACGGAAATCCTACTTACTTTTAATACAAATTATTTTATAATTTTAAAATATTTATACTATCTTTAAAGAATCCTAAACAAAATCCTACTTACTTTTTTATACAAATTATTTTATTATTTTAAAATATTTATACTATCTTTAAAGTATCCTAAACAGTAAAACCTACTTATTTTTATTTTTATAAATTAATTTTATAATTTTAAAACATTTAAACTATCCTTCAAGTATCCTAAACGGAAATCCTACTTACTTTTTTAAACAAATTATTTTATTATTTTAAAAAATTTATACTATCTTTAAAGTATCCTAAACAGAAAACCTACTTACGTTTTATTATAATTTATTTTATAATTTTAAAACATTTAAACTATCCTTCAAGTATCCTAAAGGAAATCCTACTAACTTTTTATACAATTTATTTTATAATTTTCAAATATTTATACTATCTTCTAAAGTATCCTAAACCACCAATACTATTTTTATACAAATTATATTATTATTTTCAAATATTTATACTATCTTTAAAGTATCCTAAACAGAAAACCTACTTATTTTTATTTTTATAAATTAATTTAATAATTTTAAAACATTTAAACTATCCTTCAAGTATCCTAAACGGAAATCCTACTTACTTTTTTATACAAATTGTTTTATTATTTTAAAATATTTATACTATCTTTAAAGAATCCTAAACAATCCTACTTATTTTTTATTATAATTTTTTTCATAATTTTAAAACATTTAAACTATCCTTCAAGTATCCTAAATTGAAATCCTACTTACTTTTTTAAACAAATTATTTTATTATTCTAAAATATTTATACTATCTTTAAAGAATCCTAAATAAAAATCCTACTTACATTTTATTTATAAATTATTTTATAATTTTAAAACATTTAAACTATCCTTCAAGTATCCTAAACGAAATCCTACTTACTTTTTTATACAAATTGTTTTATTATTTTAAAATATTCATACTATCTTTAAAGAATCCTAAATAAATCCTACTTACTTTTTTATACAAATTATTTTATTATTTTCAAACATTTATACTATCTTTAAAGTATCCTAAACCTATTAATTTTTTACAATAAATTAATTTTATAATTTTAAAACATTTAAACTATCCTTCAAGTATCCTAAGTGAAATCCTACTTACTTTTTTAAACAAATTATTTTATTATTCTAAACAGATTTATACTATCTTTAAAGAATTCTAAACAGAAATCCTACTTACGTTTTATTATAATTTTTTTTTATAATTTTAAAACATTTAAACTATCCTTCAAGTATCCTAAAGAGGAATCCTACTTCCTTTTTTAAACAAATTATTTTATTACTCTAAACAGATTTATACTATCTTTAAAGTATCATAAACAGAAATCCTATTGATTTTTTTATACAAATTATATTATTATTTTCAAATATTTATACTATCTTTAAAGTATCCTAAGAAAAACCTACTTATTTTTATTTTTATAAACTAATTTAATAATTTTAAAACATTTAAACTATCCTTCAGGTATCCTAAATTGCAAATCCTACTTACTTTTTTTATACAAATTGTTTTATTATTTTAAAATATTTATACTATCTTTAAAGAATCCTAAACGGAAATCCTAATTACTTTTTATTATAAATTATTTTTATAATTTTAAAACATTTAAACTATCTTTCAAGTATCCTAAATTGAAGTCCTAATTAGTTTTTTTATACAAATTGTTTTATTATTTTAAAATATTTAAACTATTTTTTAAAGAATCCTAAACAAAAATCCTACTTACTTTTTATACAAATTATTTTATTATTTTAAAATATTTATACTATCTTTAAAGAATCCTAAATCCCCCTAAAACTTATTTTTAAAACATTTAAACTATCCTTCAAGTATCTCAAACGAAATCCTACTACCTTTTTTTAAATATATTTTCAAATATTTATACTATCTTTCAAGTTTCCTAAACGAGAAATCCTACTTGACTTTTTTATACAAATTATATTTTATTATTTTCAAATATTTATACTATCTTTAAAGTATCCTAAAGAAAAACCTACTTATTTTTATTTTTATAAATTAATTTAATAATTTTAAGACATTTAAACTATCCTTCAAGTATCCTAAACGAAAACCTACTTACTTTTTTAAACAAATTATTTTATTATTCTAAAACATTTATACTATCTTTAAAGAACACTAAACAGAAATCCTACTTACGTTTTATTATAATTTTTTTTATAATTTTAAAACATTTAAATTATCCTTCAAGTATCCTAAACGGAAATCCTACTAACTTTTCGATATAATTTATTTTATAATTTTCAAATATTTGTACTATCTTCCAAGTATCCTAAATCCTATTAACTTTTTTATACAAATTATATTATTATTTTCAAATATTTATACTATCTTTAAAGTATCCTAAGCGAGGAAAACCTACTTATTTTTATTTTTATAAATTAATTTAATAATTTTAAAACATTTAAACTATCCTTCAAGTATCCTAAACGGAAATCCTACTTACTTTTTTAAACAAATTGTTTTATTATTTTAAAACATTTATACTATCTTTAAAGAATCCTAAAACAAATCCTACTTATTTTTTATTATAATTTATTTATTATAATTTTAAAACATTTAAACTATCTTTCAAGTATCCTAAACGAAATCCTACTTACTTTTTTATACAAATTGTTTTATTATTTTAAAATATTTATACTATCTTTAAAGAATCCTAAACAGAAATGTTACTTACGTTTTATTATAAATGTTTTTAATAATTTTAAAACATTTAAACTATCCTTCAAGTATCCTAAACGGAAATCCTACTTACTTTTTTAAACAAATTATTTTATTATTCTAAATAGATTTATACTATCTTTAAAGAATTATAAATTTAAATTCTACTACTTTTTTATAAATTTTTTTTATAATTTTAAAACATTTAAACTATCCTTCAAGTATCCTAAACGGAAATCCTACTTACTTTTTTAAACAAATTATTTTATTATTCTAAATAGATTTATACTATCTTTAAAGAATTCTAAATAGAAATCTACTTACGTTTATTATAAATTTCTTTTATAATTTTAAAACATTTAAACTATCCTTCCAAGTATCCTAACTGAAATCCTACTAACTTTTCATATCCAATTTAATTTCATAATTTTCAAATATTTATACTATCTTCCAAGTATCTTTCTAAACAAGAAATCCTATTTACTTTTTTACACAAATTATTTTATTATTTTCACAAATATTTATACTATCTTTAAAGTATCCTAAACGAGAAAACCTACTTATTTTTATTTTATAAATTAATTTAATAATTTTAAAACATTTAAACTATCCTTCAAGTATCCTAAAAAGAAACCTTCTTACTTTTAATACAAATTGTTTTATTTATTTTAAAATATTTATACTATCTTTAAAGAATCCTAAAGATAAACCTACTTATGTTTTATTATAATTTTTTTTTATAATTCTAAAACATTTAAACTATCCTTCAAGTATCCTAAACGGAAATCCTACTTACTTTTTTAAACAAATTATTTTATTATTCTAAATAGATTTATACTATCTTTAAAGAATTCTAAATAGAAATCCTACTTAGATTTTTTATAAATTTTTTCATAATTTTAAAACATTTAAACTATCCTTCAAGTATCCTAAAACGAAAACCTACTTACTTTTTTATACAAATTGTTTTATTATTTTAAAATATTTATACTATCTTTAAAGAATTCTAAATAGAAATCCTACTTACTTTAATATACAAATTATTTTAATAATTTTCAAATATTTATACTATCTTTAAAGTATCCTAAACAAAAACCTATTTACTTTTTTTTAAAATTAATTTTATAATTTTAAAACATTTAAACTATCCTTCAAGTATCCTAAACGAAATCCTACTTACTTTTTTAAACAAATTATTTTATTATGCTAAAATATTTATACTATCTTTAAAGAATCCTAACAAATCTACTACTTAAATTATTTTTAAACATTTAAATTATCCTAGATTATCCTTCCCCTTTTTATAATTTATTTTATAATTTTCAAATATTTAAAACTATCTTTAAAATATCCTAAACGCAAATCCTAGTTATTTTTTATATAAATTATATTATTATTTTCAAATATTTATACTATCTTTAAAGTATCCTAAATATAAACCTACTTATTTTTTTTTATAAATTAATTTAATAATTTTAAAACATTTAAACTATCCTTCAAGTATCCTAAACGGTAATCCTACTTAATTTTTAAACAAATTGTTTTATTATTTTAAAATATTTATACTATCTTTAAAGAATGTTAAACAGAAAACCTAATTACTTTTTATTATAAATTATTTTTATAATTTTAAAACATTTAAACTATCTTTCAAGTATTCTAAACAGAAATCCTAATTAGTTTTTTATACAAATTGTTTTATTATTTTAAAATATTTAAACTATTTTTAAAGAATCCTAAACAAATCCTACTTATATTTTATATAAATTATTTTTATAATTTTAAAACATTTAAACTATCTTTCAAGTATCCAAAAGAAATCCTACTTACTTTTTATTTTATAAATTATATTTATAATTTAAAACATTCAACTTATCTTTCAAGTATCCTAAACTTAGTGTAAATTTTTCATACAGATTTTTATAATTTTGAAACATTTAAAAAATTCTTCAAGTATCCTAACCGAAATTCTACTTAATTTTTTTAAACAAATTATTTTATAATTCTAAAACATTTTATACTATCTTTAAAGTATCCTAAAGGAGAAATCCTACTACTTTTATTATAAATTTTTTTTTTTAATTTTAAAACATTTAAACTATCCTTCAAGTATCCTAAACGAAATCCTACTTACTTTTTTATACAAATTGTTTTATTATTTTAAAAATTTATACTATCTTTAAAGAATCCTAAACAAATCCTACTTACTTTTTTATAAATTATTTTATAATTTTCAAATATTTATACTATCTTTAAAGTATCCTAATAGAAAAACCTACTTATTTTATTTTTATAAATTATTTTAATAATTTTAAAACATTTAAACTATCTTTCAAGTATCTTAAACCAAATCCTAATTAGTTTTTTATACAAATCGTTTATTATTTTAAAATATTTATACTATTTTTAAGGAATCTAAGCGAAATCCTACTTATATTTTTTATAAATTATTTTATAATTTTAAAATATTTAAACTATCTTCCAAGTATAATAAACGAAAATCTCACTTACTTATGTTTACAAATTATATTTATAATTCTAAACCATTCAACTTATCTTTCAAGTATCCTAAACTTAGTGAAAATTTTTTTCATAGAGAAGTTTTTAGAATTTAAAACATTTAAACATTATCCTTCAAGTCCTTCCTTTTTTTAAACAAATTATTTTATTATTCTAAATACATTTATACTATCTTTAAAAAATTCTAAGAAATCCTACTTACTTTTATTATAATTTTTTTTATAATTTTAAAACATTTAAACTATCCTTCAAGTATCCTAAACGGAAATCCTACTAATTTTTATATACAATTTAATTTATAATTTTTAAAACATTTAAACTATCTTCAAGTATCCTATAAATCCTACTTACTTTTTTATACAAATTATTTTATTATTTTAAAATATTTATACTATCTTTAAAGTATCCTAAACCGAAAACCTACTTATTTTTTATTTTATAAATTAATTTTATCAATTTTCAAAACATTTAAAATTTCCTTTAAAGTATCCTAAGCTAGAGAAATCCTACTTACTTTTTTTACAAATTATTTTATTATTCTAAACGCATTTAAACTATCTTTCAAGAATACTAAACCAAATCCTACTAATTTTTTATTATAAATTTTTTTTATAATTTTAAAACATTTAAATTATCTTTCAAGTATCCTAACTGAAATCCTACTAACTTTTTTTATCAAATTTATTTTATAATTTTCAAATATTTATACCATCTTCAATCATCCTAAACAAATCCTATTAATTTTTTTATACAAATTATATTATTATTTTCAAATATTTATACTATCTTTAAAGTATCCTAAACAGAAAACCTACTTATTTTTATTTTTATAAACTAATTTAATAATTTAAAAAAAACATTTAAACTATCTTTCAAGTATCCTAAGCGAAATCCTACTTATTTTTTTATACAAATTATTTTATTATTTTAAAACATTTATACTATCTTTAAAGAATCCTAAGCAATCCTACTTACGTTTTATTATAATTTTTTTACATAATTTTAAAACATTTAAACTATCCTTCAAGTATCCTAAAGAGAAATCCTACTTACTTTTTATACAAATTGTATTATTATTTTAAAATATTTATACTATCTTTAAAGAATCCTAAACATAATCTAACTTATGTTTTATTATAAAATATTTTTATAATTTTAAAACATTTAAACTATCCTTCAAGTATCCCTAAAGGAAATCCTACTTACTTTTAAAACAAATTATTTTATTATTCTAAATACATTTATACTATCTTTAAAGAATTCTAAATAGAAATCCTACTTACGTTTTATTATAAATTTTTTTTATAATTTTAAAACTTTTAAACTATCCTTCAAGTATCCTAAACGGAAATCCTACTTACTTTTTTAAACAAATTATTTTATTATTCTAAATAGATTTATACTATCTTTAAAGAATTCTAAATAAAAATCCTATATCTGTTTTATTATAAATTATTTTTATAATTTTAAAACTTTTAAACTATCTTTCAAGTATCCTAAACGGAAATCCTACTAACCTTTCAGATACAATTTAATTCATAATTTTCAAATATTTATACTATCTTCCAAGTATCCTAAGAGAAATCCTATTGACTTTTTTTAAACAAATTATATTATTATTTTCAAATATTTATACTATCTTTAAAGTATCCTAAACAGAAAACCTACTTATTTTATTTTATAAATTAATTTAATAATTTTAAAACATTTAAACTATCCTTCAGAGTATCTAAAAACGAAAATCCTACTTACTTTTTTATACAAATTGTTTTATTATTTTAAAACATTTATACTATCTTTAAAGAATCTTAACAGAAATCCTACTTATTTTTATTATAATTTTTATATAATTTTAAAACATTTAAACTGTCCTTCAAGTATCCTAAGTGGAAATCCTACTTACTTTTTTATACAAATTGTTTTATTATTTTAAAATATTTATACTATCTTTACAAGAATCCTAAAATAGAAATCCTACTTACTTTTTTATACAAATTATTTTATTATTTTAAAATATTTATACTATCTTTAAAAATTCTAAAGAGAAATCCTACACGTTTTATTATAATTTTTTTTATAATTTTAAAACATTTAAACTATCCTTCAAGTATCCTAAACGGAAATCCTACTTACTTTTTTATACAAATTGTTTTATTATTTTAAAATATTTATACTATCTTTAAAGAATCCTAAACAGAAATCCTAATTAGTTTTATTATAAATTATTTTTATAATTTTAAAACATTTAAACTATCTTTCAAGTATCCTAAATTGAAGTCCTAATTAGTTTTATACCAATTGTTTTATTATTTTAAAATATTTAAACTATTTTTAAAGAATCCTAAACAGAAATCCTACTTACTTTTTTATACAAATTGTTTTATTATTTTAAAATATTTATACTATTTTTAAAGAATTCTAAATAGAAATCCTATTACGTTTTATTATAAATTATTTTTCATAATTTTAAAACATTTAAACTATCCTTCAAGTATCCTAAACGAAATCCTACTTACTTTTTTATACAAATTGTTTTATTATTTTAAAATATTTATACTATCTTTAAAGAATCCTAAACATAAATCCTACTTATGTTTTATTATAATTTTTTTATATAATTTTAAAACATTTAAACTATCCTTCAAGTATCCTAAGCGAATCCCTACTTATTTTTTTAAACAAATTATTTTATTATTCTAAATAGATTTATACTATCTTTAAAGAATCCTAAACGGAAAATCCTACTTACTTTTTTAATTATAATTTTAAAACATTTAAACTATCCTTCAAGTATCCTAAACTGAAATCCTACTTACTTTTCGATACAATTTAATTTATAATTTTCAAATATTTATACTATCTTCCAAGTATCCTAAACAGAAATCCTATTGACTTTTTTATACAAATTATATTATTATTTTCAAATATTTATACTATCTTTAAAGTATCCTAAACGGAAAACCTACTTATTTTTATTTTTATAAATTAATTTTATAATTTTAAGACATTTAAACTATCCTTCAAGTATCCTAAACGAAAAACCTACTTACTTTTTTAAACAAATTATTTTATTATGCTAAACAGATTTATACTATCTTTAAAGAATACTAAACAGAAATCCTACTTACGTTTTATTATAATTTTTTTTTTATAATTTTAAAACATTTAAATTATCCTTTAAGTATCCTAAACGGAAATCCTACTAACTTTTCGATACAATTTATTTTATAATTTTCAAATATTTATACTATCTTCCAAGTATCCTAAACAGAAATCCTATTGACTTTTTTATACAAATTATATTATTATTTTCAAATATTTATACTATCTTTAAAGTATCCTAAACAGAAAACCTACTTATTTTTATTTTTATAAATTAATTTTATAATTTTAAAACATTTAAACTATCCTTCAAGTATCCTAAACGGAAATCCTACTTACTTTTTTAAACAAATTATTTTATTATTCTAAATCGATTTATACTATCTTTAAAGAATTCTAAATAGAAATCCTACTTATATTTTATTATAATTGTTTTTTATAATTTAAAACATTTAAACTATCCTTCAAGTATCCTAAACGGAAATCCTACTTACTTTTTTATACAAATTGTTTTATAATTTTAAAATATTTATACTATCTTTAAAGAATCCTAAACATAAATCCTACTTACTTTTTATACAAATTATTTTATTATTTTCAAATATTTATACTATCTTTAAAGTATCCTAAACAGAAAACCTACTTATTTTTATTTTTATAAATTAATTTAATAATTTTAAAACATTTAAACTATCCTTCAAGTATCCTAAATGGAAATCCTACTTACTTTTTTATACAAATTGTTTTATTATTTTAAAATATTTATACTATCTTTAAAGAATCCTAAAAGCAAATCCTAATTAGTTTTTATTATAAATTATTTTTATAATTTTAAAACATTTAAACTATCTTTCAAGTATCCTAAATTGAAGTCCTAATTAGTTTTTTATACAAATTGTTTTATTATTTTAAAATATTTAAACTATTTTTAAAGAATCCTAAACAGAAATCCTACTTACTTTTTTATACAAATTGTTTTATTATTTTAAAATATTTATACTATTTTTAAAGAATTCTAAACAGAAATCCTACTTACGTTTTATTATAAATTTTTTTTATAATTTTAAAACATTTAAACTATCCTTCAAGTATCCTAAACGGAAATCCTACTTACTTTTTTATACAAATTGTTTTATTATTTTAAAATATTTATACTATCTTTAAAGAATTCTAAACAGAAATCCTACTTACTTTTTTATACAAATTATTTTATTATTTTAAAATATTTATACTATCTTTAAAGAATTCTAAAGAGAAATCCTACTTACGTTTTATTATAATTTTTTTTATAATTTTAAAACATTTAAACTATCCTTCAAGTATCCTAAACGAAATCCTACTTACTTTTTTATACAAATTGTTTTATTATTTTAAAATATTTATACTATCTTTAAAGAATCCTAAACAGAAATCCTACTTACTTTTTTATACAAATTATTTTATTATTTTAAAATATTTATACTATCTTTAAAGTATCCTAAACAGAAAACCTATTTACTTTTTTTTTATAAATTAATTTTATAATTTTAAAACATTTAAACTATCCTTTAAGTATCCTAAACGGAAATCCTACTTACTTTTTTAAACAAATTATTTTATTATGCTAAACAGATTTATACTATCTTTAAAGAATACTAAACTTAAAATCCTACTTACGTTTTATTATAATTTTAAAACATTTAAACTATCCTTCAAGTATCCTAAACGGAAATCCTACTAACTTTTTGATACAATTTATTTTATAATTTTCAAATATTTATACTATCTTCCAAGTATCCTAAACGAAATCCTATTGACTTTTTATACAAATTATATTATTATTTTCAAATATTTATACTATCTTTAAAGTATCCTAAACAGAAAACCTACTTATTTTTATTTTTATAAATTAATTTTATAATTTTAAGACATTTAAACTATCCTTCAAGTATCCTAAACGAAAAACCTACTTACTTTTTTAAACAAATTATTTTATTATGCTAAACAGATTTATACTATCTTTAAAGAATACTAAGAGTAAATCCTACTTACGTTTTATTATAAATTTTTTTACAATTTTAAAACATTTAAATTATCCTTCAAGTATCCTAAACGGAAATCCTACTAACTTTTCGATACAATTTATTTTATAATTTTCAAATATTTATACTATCTTCCAAGTATCCTAAACAGAAATCCTATTTACTTTTTTATACAAATTATATTATTATTTTCAAATATTTATACTATCTTTAAAGTATCCTAAATAGAAAACCTACTTATTTTTATTTTTATAAATTAATTTTATAATTTTAAAACATTTAAACTATCCTTCAAGTATCCTAAATGGAAATCCTACTTACTTTTTTATACAAATTATTTTATTATTTTAAAATATTTATACTATCCTTAAAGAATCCTAAAAAATCCTACTTAGTTTTATTATAAATTATTTTTATAATTTTAAAACATTTAAACTATCTTTCAAGTATCCTAAATTGAAGTCCTAATTAGTTTTTTATACAAATTATTTTATTATTTTAAAATATTTAAACTATCTTTAAAGAATCCTAAAGCAAATCTACTTACTTTTTTTATACAAATTATTTTATTATTTTCAAATATTTATACTATCCTTAAAGTATCCTAAATAGAAAACCTACTTATTTTTTTTTTATAAATTAATTTAATAATTTTAAAACATTTAAACTATCCTTCAAGTATCCTAAACGGAAATCCTACTTACTTTTTTATACAAATTGTTTTATTATTTTAAAATATTTATACTATCTTTAAAGAATCCTAAACAGAAATCCTACTTACGTTTTATTATAATTTTTTTTTATAATTTTAAAACATTTAAACTATCCTTCAAGTATCCTAAACGGAAATCCTACTTACTTTTTTATACAAATTATTTTATTATTTTAAAATATTTATACTATCTTTAAAGAATTCTAAAACAAATCCTACTTACTTTTTGATACAAATTGTTTTATTATTTTCAAATATTTATACTATCTTTAAAGTATCCTAAACAGAAAACCTACTTACTTTTTTATAAATTATTTTAATAATTTTAAAATATTTACATTGTCTTTAAAGTATCCTAAACAGAAAAAATATTTTAGGACATTTAAACTATCATTCAAGTATCCTAAACGGAAATCCAACTTAATTTTTTATACAAATTATTTTATTATTTTCAAATATTTGTACTATCTTTAAAGTATCCTAAATAGAAAACATACTTACTTTTTTTATAAATTATTTTTATAATTTTAAAATATTTACAATGTCTTTAAAGTATCCTAAATAGAAAACCTACTTACGTTTTTTTATAAATTATTTTTGTAATTTTAAAACATTTAAACTATGCTTCAAGTATCCTAAATCGAAATCCTACTTACTTTTTTACACAAATTATTTTATAATTTTAAAACATTTAAACTATCTTTCAACTATCTCAAAAAGAAATCCTACATACTTTCTTTTATAAATTATTTTATAATTTTAAAACATTTAAACTATCCTTCAAGTATCCTAAACGGAAATCCAACTTAATTTTTTATACAAATTATTTTATTATTTTCAAATATTTATACTATCTTTAAAGTATCCTAAACAGAAATACTACTTACCTTTTTTATAATATATTTTTATAATTTTAAAACATTTAAACCATTATTCAAGTACATAAACAGAAATCCTACTTATATTTTTTTTATAAATTATTTTTATAATTTTTAAACATTTAAACTATCCTTCAACTATCTTAAACAGAAATCCTACTAACTTTTTTTATAAATTATTTTATAATTTTAAAACATTTAAACTATCATTCAAGTATCCTAAACGGAAATCCAACTTAATTTTTTATACAATTTATTTTATAATTTTCAAAAATTTATATCTATCTTTAAAGTATCCTAAAAGTAAAATCCTAGTTACTTTTTTACAAATTATATTATAATTTTCAAATATTTATACTATCTTTAAAGTATCCTAAACGGAAAAAACCTACTTACTTTTTTTTATAAATTATTTTTATAATTTTAAAACATTTAAACTATCCTTCAAGTATCCTACTTAAAAATCCTACTTACTTTTTTATACAAATTATTTTATAATTTTTAAACATTTAAACTATCCTTCAACTATCCTAAACTAAAATCCTACTAACTTTTTTTATAAATTATTTTATAATTTTAAAACATTTAAACTATCATTCAAGTATCCTAAAAAATCCAACTTAATTTTTTATACAAATTATTTTATAATTTTCAAATATTTATACTATCTTTAAAGTATCCTAAATGAAATCTACTTACTTTTTTTATAAATTATTTTTATAATTTTAAAATATTTACAATGTCTTTAAAGTATCCTAAATAGAAAACCTACTTACGTTTTTTTATAAATTATTTTTGTAATTTTAAAACATTTAAACTATCCTTCAAGTATCCTAAACAGAAATCCTACTTACTTTTTTATACAAATTATTTTATAATTTTAAAACATTTAAACTATCCTTCAACTATCCTAAACAGAAATCCTACTAACTTTTTTTATAAATTATTTTATAATTTTAAAACATTTAAACTATCCTCCAAGTATCCTAAACGGAAATCCAACTTAATTTTTTATACAAATTATTTTATTATTTTCAAATATTTATACTATCTTTAAAGTATCCTAACTGAAATACTACTTACCTTTTTTATAATATATTTTTAAAATTTTAAAACATTTAAACCATTATTCAAGTACATAAACAGAAATCCTACTTATATTTTTTTTACAAATTATTTTTATAATTTTCAAACATTTAAACTATCCTTCAAGTATCCTAAACAGAAAACATACTTACTTTTTTTATAAACTATTTTTATAATTTTAAAATATTTACAATGTCTTTAAAGTATCCTAAGGATAAAACCTACTTACGTTTTTTTATAAATTATTTTTATAATTTTAAAACATTTAAACTATCCTTCAAGTATCCTAAACAGAAATCCTACTTACTTTTTTATACAAATTATTTTATAATTTTTAAACATTTAAACTATCCTTCAACTATCTTAAACAGAAATCCTACTAACTTTTTTTATAAATTATTTTATAATTTTAAAACATTTAAACTATCATTCAAGTATCCTAAACGGAAATCCAACTTAATTTTTTATACAAATTATTTTATTATTTTCAAATATTTATACTATCTTTAAAGTATCCTAAATAGAAAACCTATTTACTTTTTTCTATATAAATTAATTTTATAATTTTAAAATATTTAAAATGTCTTTAAAGTATCCTAAACAGAAATCCTACTTACGTTTTTTTATAAATTATTTTTGTAATTTTAAAACATTTAAACTATCCTTCAAGTATCCTAAACAGAAATCCTACTTACTTTTTTATACAAATTATTTTATAATTTTAAAACATTTAAACTATCTTTGAACTATCCCAAAGAGAAATCTTACATACTTTCTTTTATAAAATATTTTATAATTTTAAAACATTTAAACTATCCTTCAAGTATCCTAAACTGAAATCCAACTTAATTTTTTATACAAATTATTTTATTATTTTCAAATATTTATACTATCTTTAAAGTATCCTAAACAGAAATACTACTTACCTTTTTTATAATATATTTTTACAATTTTAAAACATTTAAACCATTATTCAAGAACATAAACAGAAATCCTACTTATATTTTTTTTTATAAATTATTTTATAATTTTAAAACATTTAAACTATCCTTCAAGTATCCTAAACGGAAATCCAACTTAATTTTTTATACAAATTATTTTATTATTTTCAAATATTTATACTATCTTTAAAGTATCCTAAACAGAAAACCTACTGACTTTTTTTATAAATTATTTTTATAATTTTAAAATATTTACATTGTCTTTAAAGTATCCTAAACAGAAAACCTACTTACTTTTTTATACGAATTATTTTATAATTTTAAAACATTTAAACTATCCTTCAAGTATCCTAAACATAAAACTACTTACTTTTTTTATAAATTATTTTTATAATTTTAAAATATTTACAATGTCTTTAAAGTATCCTAAACAGAAAACCTACTTATGTTTTTTTATAAATTATTTTTGTAATTTTAAAACATTTAAACTATCCTTCAAGTATCCTAAACAGAAATCCTACTTACTTTTTTATACAAATTATTTTATAATTTTTAAACATTTAAACTATCCTTCAACTATCTTAAACAGAAATCCTACTAACTTTTTTATAAATTATTTTATAATTTTAAAACATTTAAACTATCATTCAAGTATCCTAAACGGAAATCCAACTTAATTTTTTATACAAATTATTTTATTATTTTCAAATATTTATACTATCTTTAAAGTATCCTAAACAGAAAACCTACTTACTTTTTTTATAAATTATTTTTATAATTTTAAAATATTTACACTTCTTTCAAGTATCCTAAACGAAAACCTACTTATGTTTTTTATAAATTATTTTTGTAATTTTAAAACATTTAAACTATCCTTCAAGTATCCTAAACAAATCCTACTTACTTTTTTTATACAAATTATTTTATAATTTTAAAACATTTAAACTATCCTTCAACTATCTTAAGAAAAATCCTACTAACTTTTTTTATAAATTATTTTTATAATTTTAAAACATTTAAACTATCCTTCAAGTATCCTAAACGGAAATCCAACTTAATTTTTTATACAAATTATTTTTATAATTTTCAAACATTTAAACTATCCTTCAACTATCCTAAATGAACCTACTTACTTTTTTATAAATTATTTTTATAATTTTAAAATATTTACACTGTCTTTAAAGTATCCTAAACAGAAAACCTACTTATGTTTTTTTATAAATTATTTTTATAATTTTAAAACATTTAAACTATCCTTCAAGTATCCTAAACAGAAATCCTACTTACTTTTTTATACAAATTATTTTATAATTTTAAAACATTTAAACTATCTTTCAACTATCCCAAAGAGAAATCTTACATACTTTCTTTTATAAAATATTTTATAATTTTAAAACATTTAAACTATCCTTCAAGTATCCTAAACGGAAATCCAACTTAATTTTTTATACAAATTATTTTATTATTTTCAAATATTTATACTATCTTTAAAGTATCCTAAACAGAAATACTACTTACCTTTTTTTATAATATATTTTTAAAATTTTAAAACATTTAAACCATTATTCAAGTACATAAAAAATCCTACTTATATTTTTTTTACAAATTATTTTTATAATTTTCAAACATTTAAACTATCCTTCAACTATCCTAAACAGAAATCCAACTAACTTTTTTTATAAATTATTTTATAATTTTAAAACATTTAAACTATCATTCAAGTATCCTAAACGGAAATCCAACTTAATTTTTTATACAAATTATTTTATTATTTTCAAATATTTATACTATCTTTAAAGTATCCTAAGACAAAACCTACTTACCTTTTTTATAAAATATTTTTATAATTTTAAAACATTTAAACTCGCTTTCAAGTATCCTAAACATAGAATCCTACTTATTTTTTTTATACAATTATTTTTTTTATTTTTAAAACATTTAAACTATCCTTCAAGTATCCTAAACAGAAATCCTACTACTTTTTTATACAATTTTTTTATAATTTTCAAACATTTAAACTATCCTTCAACTATACTAAACAGAAATCCTACTAACTTTTTTTATAAATTATTTTATAATTTTAAAACATTTAAACTATCCTTCAAGTATCCTAAATTGAATCAACTTAATTTTTTATACAAATTATTTTATTAATTTCAAATATTTATACTATCTTTAAAGTATCCAAAAATGGAAAACCTACTTACTTTTCTTTATAAATCTATTTTATAATTTTAAAACATTTAAACTCTCTTTCAAGTATCCTAAACAGAAATCCTACTTACGTTTTTTTATAAATTATTTTTGTAATTTTAAAACATTTTAAACTATCCTTCAAGTATCCTAATCGGGAGAGAAATCCTACTATTTTTTTATACAAATTATTTTATAATTTTAAAACATTTAAACTATCCTTCAACTATCTTAACCAGAAATCCTACTAACTTTTTTATACAAATTATTTTATAATTTTAAAACATTTAAACTATCATTCCAGTATCCTAAACGGAAATCCAACTTAC
>JAGMVL010000489.1:0-21522 GCA_019202695.1 Populus x sibirica | reverse complement strand
ATCCTTCAAGTATCCTACTTAAATCCTACTTACTTTTTTATATAAATTATTTTTGTAGTTTTGAAAACATTTATACTATCTTTAAAGTATCCTACTTAATCCTTCTTACTTTTTTATAAATTATTTTTATAATTTTAAAATATTTAAACTTTCCTTCAAGTACCCTGTAAATCATACTTACTTTTTTATATAAATTATTTTGTAATTTTAAAACATTTAACCTATCCTTCAAGTATCCTAAACGAGGAAATCCTTCTTACTTTATAAATTATTTTATAATTTAAAATATTTAAACACTATTCAAGTACCCTAAACGAAACCCTACTTACATTTTTATATAAATTATTTTTATAGTTTCACAAAACATTTATACTATCTTTGAAGTATCCTAAACGAAATCCTTCTTACTTTTTTATAAATTATTTTTATAATTTTAAAATATTTAAAAAGCTCTTAAAATCACATATGACTATAACTGCTTTTTTTTATATAAATTATTTTATAATTTTTAAAACATTTAACCTATCCTTGAAGTATCTACTTCAATCCTTCTTACTTTTTTATAAATTATTTTAATAGTTTTAAAATATTTAAACTATCCTTGAAGTACCACTAAGCAATCCTCACTGCTTTTTTATATAAATTAATTTATAATTTTAAAATATTTAACCTATCCTTAGTATCCCTAACGAAATCCTACTAACTTTTTACATAAATTATTTTTATAATTTTAAAATATTTATACTATCGTTGAAATGTCTCATGTAAATATTCAAACTTTTTTATAAATTATTTTTCTTCTTTAAAATATTTAAACTTTTTTCATAGTATCCTAAACATAAATCCATACTTTTTATAAATTATTTTATACTTTTAAAACATTTAACCTATCCTTCAAGTATCCTAAGCGAGAAATCCTACTTACTTTTTTATATAAATTATTTTATAGTTTTAAAACATTTATATTATCTTTGAAGTATCCTAAACGGAAATCCTTCTTACTTTTTTCATAAATTATTTTTATAATTTTAAAATATTTAAACTATATTTCATAGTACCCTAAAGAAATCCTACTTACTTTAATTATACATTATTTTATAATTTTAAAAGATTTAACCCTATCCTTCAAGTATCCCTACAAGAAATCCTACTTACTTTTTTATATAAATTATTTTTGTAGTTTTAAAACATTTATACTATCATTGAAGTATCCTAGCCTAAATCGTTCTTACTTTTTTATAAATTATTTTTATAATTTTAAAATATTTAAATTATCCTCAAGTACCTTAAAACTAGGGAAACCTTACTTTCTTTTATACAAATTATTTATAATTTTAAAACATTTAACCTATCCTTTAAGTATCCTACTTCAATCCTTCTTACCTTTTTATAATTATTTTTATAATTTTAAAATAATATTTAAACTTTCCTTCAAGTGCCCTAAGGAAATCCTGCTTACTTTTTAATATAAATTATTTTATAATTTTAAAACATTTAACCTATCCCCAAGTATCCTAAACAAAATCCTACTTACTTTTTTATATAAATTATTTTTGTAGTTTTAAAACATTTATACTATCTTTGAAGTATCCTAAACAATAAATCCTACTTACTTTTTTATAAATTATTTTTATAATTTTAAAATATTTAAACTTTCAACAAAGTACCTAAGCAATCCTACTTACTTTTTTATATAAATTATTTTATAATTTTAAAACATTTAACCTATCCTTAAGTATCCTAAGGCAATCCTTAACACACTTTTTTTATAAATTATTTTATAATTTTAAAATATTTAAACTTTCCATAAAGTACCCTAAAAAGCATCCTACTTACTTTTTTATACCAATTATTTTATAATTTTAAAACATTTAACCTATCCTTCAAGTATCCTAGACAATCCTACTTACTTTTTTATATAAATTATTTTTATAGTTTTAAAACATTTATATTATCTTTGAAATATCCTAACGGAAATCCTTCTTACTTTTTTCATAAATTATTTTATAATTTTAAAAATTAAAGCTACCTTCACTGTACCACTAAACGAAATCCTACTTACTTTTTTATATAAATTATTTTATAATTTTAAAACATTTTAACCTATCCCTTGAAGTATTAACCACAGAATCCTACCTCTTTTTATATAAATTATTTTTGTAGTTTTAAAGCTTATTTATACTATCTTCTTTTAAGTACCCTAAACGAGATATCCTGCACTTACTTTTAATATAAATTATTTTATACTTTTAAAACATTTAACCTATCCTTCAAGTATCCTAAAGCAATCCTACTTACTTTTTTATATAAATTATTTTTATAGTTTTAAAACATTTATACTATCTTTGAAGTATCCTAAACGGAAATCCCTTCTTACTTTTTCATAAATTATTTTTATAATTTTAAAATATTTAAACTATCCTTCAAGTACCCTAAAGCAGAAACCCTACTTACTTTTTTATACAATTATTTTATAATTTTAAAACCATTTAACTATCTTTCAAGTATCCTAAACATAAAAATCCTTCTTACTTTTTTATAAATTATTTTTATAATTTTAAAATATTTAAACTATCCTTCAAGTACCCTAAGCAGAAACCCTTCTTTTTCTTTTTTATACAAATTATTTTTATAATTTTAAAACATTTAACCTATCCTTAACCCTCCTAGACGAAGTCCTTCTTACTTTTTTATAAATTATTTTTATAATTTTAAAATATTTAAACTTTTTTCCTTCAAGTACCCTACTCTTCCTACTTACTTTTTAATATAAATTATTTTATAATTTTAAAACATTTAACTATCCTTCAAAGTATCCTAGCGAGGAAATCCTACTTACTTTTATATAAATTATTTTATAATTTTTAAAACATTAATACTATCTTTAGTATCCTAAATAGAAATCCCTTCTTACTTTTTTATAAATTATTTTTATAATTTTAAAATATTTAAACTTTCCTTCAAATACCATCTGGCAATCCTACTTACTTTTTAATATAAATTATTTTATAATTTTAAAACATTTAACCTATCCTTCAAGTATCCTAAGAAGCGAAATCCTTCTATACTTTTTTATATAAATTATTTTTATAATTTTAAAACATTAAAACTATCCTTCAAGTACCCTAAACAGAAATCCTACTTACATTTTTATATAAATTATTTTTATAGTTTTAAAACATTTAAACTTTCTCTTGAAGTATCCTAATAATCCTGCCTTTTTTATATAATTATTTTATAATTTGAACATTTACCTATCCTTGTTTCTAAGCGTCATTCTTTACTTTTTTTTTTATAAATTATTTTTATAATTTTAAAATATTTAAACTATACTTCAAGTACCTTAAGCAGAAACCCTCACTTACTTTTTTATATAAATTATTTTTATAGTTTTGAAAACATTTAAACTATCCTTGAGTATCCTAAGTAGAAGTCCTTCTTACTTTTATATAAATTATTTTTATAGTTTTAAAACATTTTAATATTTAACTGGACGTACCACTAGCGGAAACCCTTCTTACTTTTTCATATAAATTATTTTATAATTTTAAAACATTTAAACTATCCTTCAAGTACCCTAAGAAAAGCCATACTTACTTTTTTATACAAATTATTTTTATAGTTTTAAAACATTTAACCTATCCTTCAAGTATCCTAAACAAAATCCTTCTTACTTTTTTATAAATTATTTTTATAATTTAAAATATTTAAACTTTCCTTCAAGTACCCTAAACGAATCCTACTTACTTTTAATATAAATTATTTTATAATTTTAAAACATTTAACCTATCCTTCAAGTATTCTAAACAGAAATCCTACTTACTTTTTTATATAAATTATTTTTATAATTTTAAAACATTAATACTATCCTTCAAGTATCCTAAACAGAAATCCTTCTTACTTTTTTATAAATTATTTTTATAATTTTAAAACATTTAAACTTTCCTTCAAGTACTCTAAAGAAATCCTACTTACTTTTTATATAAATTATTTTTAATTTTAAAAATTTAACCCTATCCTTGAGTATTCTAACTAAATCCTTCTTACTTTTTTATAAATTATTTTTATAATTTTAAAATATTTAAACTTTCCTTCAAGTACACTAAACAAACCACTTACATTTTTATATAAATTATTTTTATAGTTTTAAAACATTTAAACTATCTTTGAAGTATCCTAAATAGAAATCCTACTTCTTTTTTATAAATTATTTTTATAATTTTAAAATATTTAAACTTTCCTTAAATCATCTACCATAAACCCTACTTACATTTTTTATATAAATTATTTTATAATTTTAAAACATTTAACCTATCCTTAGTATCCCTACTAAATCATACTTACTTTTTTTATAAATTATTTTTTATAGTTTTAAAATATTTAAACTATCCTTCAAGTACCCTAAACAATCCTACTTACTTTTTTATAAATTATTTTATAATTTTAAAACATTTAACCTATCCTTCAAGTATCCTAATCGTAAATCTTACTTACTTTTTTACGTAAATTATTTTTATAGTTTTAAACATTTATACTATCCTTGGATCTCTAAACCAAATCCTTCTTTTTTTTTATAAATTATTTTTATAATTTTAAAATATTTAAACTATCCTTCTAAAGTACCCTAAGCAAACCTACTTACTTTTTTACATAAATTATTTTTTAATTTTAAAAACATTTAACCTATCATTCCAAGTATCATAAAACAAAATCCTACTTATTTTTTTTAATAAATTATTTTTATAGTTTTAAAATATTTATACTATCCTTGAAGTACCCTAAACATAAGTCATTCCAACCTTTTTATATAAATTATTTTTATAATTTTAAAATATTTAAACTTTCCTTCAAGTATCCTAAGCAATCTTACTTACTTTTTTATATAAATTATTTTTATAATTTTAAAACATTTAAACTATCCTTCAAGTATCCTAAAACAAAAATCCTACTTACTTTTTGATATAAATTATTTTTACAATTTTAAAAACATTAATACTATCATTAAAGTATCCTGAAGTAAATCCTACATTACTTTTTTATAAAAATTATTTTATAATTTTAAAAGCATTTAAACTATCCTTCCAAGTACCCTAAACGAAATCCCTACTTTACTTTTTATACAAATTATTTTATAAATTAAAAACATTTAACTATCCTTCAAGTATCTAAACGAAATCCTTCTTACTTTTTTATAAATTATTTTTATAATTTTAAAATATTTAAACTTTCCTTCAAGTCCCCTAAAAGGAAATCCTACTTATCTTTTTAATACAAATTATTTTATAATTTTAAAACATTTACTCTATCCTTCAAGTATCCTGACATGAAATCCTACTTACTTTTTTATATAAATTATTTTTATAATTTTAAAACCTCCCTTTTTTTTTTTTCCCTCTTTTTTATATAAATTATTTTATTTTAAAACATTAATACTATCTTTGAAGTATCCTAAATAGAAATCCTTCTTACTTTTTATAAATTATTTTTATAATTTTAAAATATTTAAACTTTCCTTCAAGTACCCTAAACAATTAATCCTACTTACTTTTTTATATAAATTATTTTATAATTTTAAAACATTTAACCTATCCTTCAAGTATTCTAACCAGAAATCCTTCTTACTTTTTTTTATAAAAATTACTTTTTATAATTTTAAAATATTTAAACTTTCCTTCAAGTACATTCTTACACTTTTTTTATATAAATTATTTTATAGTTTTAAAACATTTATACTATCTTTGAAGTATCCTAAATAGAAATCCTTCTTACTTTTTTATAAATTATTTTTTATAATTTTAAAATATTTAAACTTTCCTTAAAGTACCCTAAACCAATCCTACTTACTTTTTTTATATAAATTATTTTTATAATTTTAAAACATTTGACCTATCCTTGATATCCTAAACCCAATCCTTCTTACTTTTTTATAAATTATTTTTATATTTTTAAAATATTTAAACTTTCCTTCAAGTACCCTAAACGGATATCCTACTTACTTTTTAATATAAATTATTTTATAATTTTAAAACATTTAACCTATCCTTCAAGTATCCTAACAAAATCCTACTTACTTTTTTATATAAATTATTTTTATAATTTTAAAACATTAATACTATCTTTGAAGTATCCTAAATAGAAATCCTTCTTACTTTTTTTATAAATTATTTTTATAATTTTAAAATATTTAAACTTTCCTTCAAGTACCCTAAAAATCAAATCCTACTTACTTTTTTATACAAATTATTTTATAATTTTAAAACATTTAACCTATCCTTCAAGTATCCTAATCAAATCCTACTTGCTTTTTTATATAAATTATTTTTATAGTTTTAAAACATTTATATTATCTTTGAAGTATCCTAAACAGAAATCCTTCTTACTTTTTTATAAATTATTTTTATAATTTTAAAATATTTAAACTATCCTTCAAGTACCCTAAATAAATCCTACTTACTTTTTTATATAAATTATTTTATAATTTTAAAACATTTAACCTATCCTTCAAGTATTCTAAACAGAAATCCTACTTACTTTTTTATATAAATTATTTTTGTAGTTTTAAAACATTTATACTATCTTTAAAGTACCCTAAACAGATATCCTACTTACTTTTTAATATAAATTATTTTATACTTTTAAAACATTTAACCTATCCTTCAAGTATCCTAAACAGAAATCCTACTTACTTTTTTATATAAATTATTTTTATAGTTTTAAAACATTTATATTATCTTTGAAGTATCCTAAACGGAAATCCTTCTTACTTTTTTCATAAATTATTTTTATAATTTTAAAATATTTAAACTATCCTTCAAGTACCCTAAAGGAAAACCCTACTTACTTTTTTATTATTTTATAATTTTAAACATTTAACCTATCTTTCAAGTATCCTACTATTCCTTCTTTCTTTTTTATATTATTTTATAATTTTAAAATATTTAAACTTCCTTCATACCCTACCCTACTTACTTTTTACAAATTATTTTATAATTTTAAAACATTTAACCTATCCTTCACTATCCTCAATCCTTCCTTCCTTTTTATAAATTATTTTTATAATTTTAAAATATTTAAACTTTCCTTCAAGTACCCTAAACAGATATCCTACTTACTTTTTAATATAAATTATTTTATAATTTTAAAACATTTAACCTATCCTTCAAGTATCCTAAACAAATCCTACTTACTTTTTTATATAAATTATTTTTATAATTTTAAAACATTAATACTATCTTTGAAGTATCCTAAATAGAAATCCTTCTTACTTTTTTATAAATTATTTTTATAATTTTAAAATATTTAAACTTTCCTTCAAGTACCCTAAACAGATAAATCCTACTTACTTTTTTATATAAATTATTTTATAATTTTAAAACATTTAACCTATCCTTCAAGTATTCTAAACAAATCCTTCTTACTTTTTTTATAAATTATTTTTATAATTTTAAAATATTTAAACTTTACTTCAAGTACCCTAAACGAAACCTACTTACATTTTTATATAAATTATTTTTATAGTTTTAAAACATTTATACTATCTTTGAAGTATCCGAAACAGAAATCCTACTTACTTTTTTATAAATTATTTTTATAATTTTAAAAATTTAAACTATCCTTCAACTACCCTAAACAGAAATCCTACTTTTTTATATAAATTATTTTATAATTTTAAAACATTTAACCTATCCTTCAAGTATCCTACAAAAATCCTACTTACTTTTTTATATAAATTATTTTTATAGTTTTAAAACATTTATATTATCTTTGAAGTATCCTAAACGGAAATCCTTCTTACTTTTTTCATAAATTATTTTTATAATTTTAAAATATTTAAACTATCCTTCAAGTACCCTAAACAGAAACCCTACTTACTTTTTTATGCAAATTATTTTATAATTTTAAAACATTTAACCTATCCTTCAAGTATCCTAAACATAAATCCTTCTTACTTTTTTATAAATTATTTTTATAATTTTAAAATATTTAAACTTTCCTTCAAGTACCCTAAACGGATATCCTACTTACTTTTTAATATAAATTATTTTATAATTTTAAAACATTTAACCTATCCTTCCCAATTCCTTTCCTACTTACTTTTTTATATAAATTATTTTTATAATTTTAAAACATTAATACTATCTTTGAAGTATCCTAAATAGAAATCCTTCTTACTTTTTTATAAATTATTTTTATAATTTTAAAATATTTAAACTTTCCTTCAAGTACCCTAAATCCTACTTACTTTTTTATATAAATTATTTTATAATTTTAAAACATTTAACCTATCCTTCAAGTATTCTAAGCAGAAATCCTTCTTACTTTTTTTATAAATTATTTTTATAATTTTAAAATATTTAAACTTTCCTTCAAGTACACTAAACAGAAACCCTACTTACATTTTTATATAAATTATTTTTATAGTTTTAAAACATTTATACTATCTTTGAAGTATCCTAAATAGAAATCCTTCTTACTTTTTTATAAATTATTTTTATAATTTTAAAATATTTAAACTTTCCTTAAAGTACCCTAAACAGAAATCCTACTTACTTTTTTATATAAATTATTTTATAATTTTAAAACATTTGACCTATCCTTCAAGTATCCTAAACAGAAATCCTTCTTACTTTTTTTATAAATTATTTTTATAGTTTTAAAATATTTAAACTATCCTTCAAGTACCCTAAACAGAAATCCTACTTACTTTTTTATATAAATTATTTTATAATTTTAAAACATTTAACCTATCCTTCAAGTATCCTAAACGAAATCCTACTTACTTTTTTACATAAATTATTTTTATAATTTTAAAACATTTATACTATCATTGAAGTATCCTAAACAGAAATCCTTCTTACTTTTTTATAAATTATTTTTATAATTTTAAAATATTTAAACTATCCTTCAAGTACCCTAAACAGAAACCCTACTTACTTTTTTATATAAATTATTTTATAATTTTAAAACATTTAACCTATCTTCCAAGTATCATAAACAAACCTACTTTTTTTTTAGATAAATTATTTTTATATTTTAAAATATTTATACTATCGTTGAAGTATCCTAAACATAAATCCTTCAACCTTTTTTTATAAATTATTTTTATAATTTTAAAATATTTAAACTTTCCTTCAAGTATCCTAAACAGAAATCTTACTTACTTTTTTATATAAATTATTTTATAATTTTAAAACATTTAACCTATCCTTCAAGTATTCTAAACAGAAATCCTACTTACTTTTTTATATAAATTATT
This sequence comes from Populus x sibirica, assembly GCA_019202695.1. Lineage (NCBI taxonomy): Eukaryota > Viridiplantae > Streptophyta > Magnoliopsida > Malpighiales > Salicaceae > Populus > Populus x sibirica. Next base: position 12,266 of record JAGMVL010000489.1, on the reverse strand, counting down.
TTTATAATTTTAAAACATTAATACTATCATTGAAGTATCCTAAACAGAAATCCTTCTTACTTTTTTATAAATTATTTTTATAATTTTAAAATATTTAAACTATCCTTCAAGTACCCTAAACAAAACCCTACTTACTTTTTTATACAAATTATTTTATAATTTTAAAACATTTAACCTATCCTTCAAGTATCCTAAACAGAAATCCTTCTTACTTTTTTATAAATTATTTTTATAATTTTAAAATATTTAAACTTTCCTTCAAGTACCCTAAACAGATATCCTACTTACTTTTTAATATAAATTATTTTATAATTTTAAAACATTTAACCTATCCTTCAAGTATCCTAAACAGAAATCCTACTTACTTTTTTATATAAATTATTTTTATAATTTTAAAACATTAATACTATCTTTGAAGTATCCTAAATAGAAATCCTTCTTACTTTTTTATAAATTATTTTTATAATTTTAAAATATTTAAACTTTCCTTCAAGTACCCTAAACAGAAATCCTACTTACTTTTTTATATAAATTATTTTATAATTTTAAAACATTTAACCTATCCTTCAAGTATCCTAAGCAGAAATCCTTCTTACTTTTTTTATAAATTATTTTTATAATTTTAAAATATTTAAACTTTCCTTCAAGTACACTAAACAGAAACCTACTTACATTTTTATATAAATTATTTTTATAGTTTTAAAACATTTATACTATCTTTGAAGTATCCTAAATAGAAGTCCTTCTTACTTTTTTATAAATTATTTTTATAATTTTAAAATATTTAAACTTTCCTTAAAGTACCCTAAACAGAAATCCTACTTACTTTTTTATATAAATTATTTTATAATTTTAAAACATTTAACCTATCCTTCAAGTATCCTAAACAGAAATCCTTCTTACTTTTTTTATAAATTATTTTTATATTTTAAAATATTTAAACTTTCCTTCAAGTACCCTAAACAGATATCCTACTTACTTTTTAATATAAATTATTTTATAATTTTAAAACATTTAACCTATCCTTCAAGTATCCTAAACAGAAATCCTACTTACTTTTTTATATAAATTATTTTTATAATTTTAAAACATTAATACTATCTTTGAAGTATCCTAAATAGAAATCCTTCTTACTTTTTTATAAATTATTTTTATAATTTTAAAATATTTAAACTTTCCTTCAAGTACCCTAAACGAAATCCTACTTACTTTTTTATATAAATTATTTTATAATTTTAAAACATTTAACCTATCCTTCAAGTATTCTAAGCAGAAATCCTTCTTACTTTTTTTATAAATTATTTTTATAATTTTAAAATATTTAAACTTTCCTTCAAGTACACTAAACAAACCCTCTTACATTTTTATATAAATTATTTTTATAGTTTTAAAACATTTATACTATCTTTGAAGTATCCTAAATAGAAATCCTTCTTACTTTTTTATAAATTATTTTTATAATTTTAAAATATTTAAACTTTCCTTAAAGTACCCTAAACAAAATCCTACTTACTTTTTTATATAAATTATTTTATAATTTTAAAACATTTAACCTATCCTTCAAGTACCCTAAACGAAACCCTACTTACTTTTTTATAAATTATTTTTATAGTTTTAAAATATTTAAACTATCCTTCAAGTACCCTAAACAGAAATCCTACTTACTTTTTTATATAAATTATTTTATAATTTTAAAACATTTAACCTATCCTTCAAGTATCCTAAACAGAAATCCTACTTACTTTTTTACATAAATTATTTTTATAATTTTAAAACATTTATACTATCATTGAAGTATCCTAAACAGAAATCCTTCTTACTTTTTTATAAATTATTTTTATAATTTTAAAATATTTAAACTATCCTTCAAGTACCCTAAACAGAAACCCTACTTACTTTTTTATATAAATTATTTTATAATTTTAAAACATTTAACCTATCTTCCAAGTATCATAAACAGAAATCCTACTTACTTTTTTAGATAAATTATTTTTATAGTTTTAAAATATTTATACTATCGTTGAAGTATCCTAAACATAAATCATTCAACCTTTTTTATAAATTATTTTTATAATTTTAAAATATTTAAACTTTCCTTCAAGTATCCTAAACTGAAATCCTTACTTACTTTTTTATATAAATTATTTTATAATTTTAAAACATTTAACCTATCCTTCAAGTATTCTAAACAGAAATCCTACTTACTTTTTTATATAAATTATTTTTATAATTTTAAAACATTAATACTATCATTGAAGTATCCTAAACAGAAATCGTTCTTACTTTTTTATAAATTATTTTTATAATTTTAAAATATTTAAACTATCCTTCAAGTACCCTAAACAGAAACCCTACTTACTTTTTTATACAAATTATTTTATAATTTTAAAACATTTAACCTATCCTTCAAGTATCCTAAACGAAATCCTTCTTACTTTTTTATAAATTATTTTTATAATTTTAAAATATTTAAACTTTCCTTCAAGTACCCTAAACAAAACCCTACTTACTTTTTTATATAAATTATTTTATAATTTTAAAACATTTAACCTATCCTTCAAGTATCCTAAACAGAAATCCTACTTACTTTTTTATATAAATTATTTTTATAATTTTAAAACATTAATACTATCTTTGAAGTATCCTAAATAGAAATCCTTCTTACTTTTTTATAAATTATTTTTATAATTTTAAAATATTTAAACTTTCCTTCAAGTACCCTAAACGAAATCCTACTTACTTTTTTATATAAATTATTTTATAATTTTAAAACATTTAACCTATCCTTCAAGTATTCTAAGCAAATCCTTCTTACTTTTTTATATAAATTATTTTTATAATTTTAAAATATTTAAACTTTCCTTCAAGTACCAACCCAAACCTACTTACATTTTTAAAAATTATTTTTATAGTTTTAAAACATTTATACTATCTTTGAAGTATCCTAAATAGTCCTTTACTTTTTATAAATTATTTTTATAATTTTAAAATATTTAAACTATCCTTCAAGTACCCTAAGCAGAAATCCTACTTACTTTTTTATATAAATTATTTTATAATTTTAAAACATTTAACCTATCCTTCAAGTATCCTAAACAAATCCTTCTTACTTTTTTTATAAATTATTTTTATAATTTTAAAATATTTAAACTTTCCTTCAAGTACCCTAAGCAGATATCCTACTTACTTTTTAATATAAATTATTTTATAATTTTAAAACATTTAACCTATCCTTCAAGTATCCTAAACGAAATCCTACTTACTTTTTTATATAAATTATTTTTATAATTTTAAAACATTAATACTATCTTTGAAGTATCCTAAATAGAAATCCTTCTTACTTTTTTATAAATTATTTTTATAATTTTAAAATATTTAAACTTTCCTTCAAGTACCTACCCCCCCCCTTTTTATAAATTATTTTATAATTTTAAACCCCCCCCTCCTATTCAGAAACCCTACTTACTTTTTTTTATAAATTATTTTTATAATTTTAAAATATTTAAACTTTCCTTCAAGTACACTAAATTAAACCCTACTTACATTTTTATATAAATTATTTTTATAGTTTTAAAACATTTATACTATCTTTGAAGTATCCTAAATAGAAATCCTTCTTACTTTTTTATAAATTATTTTTATAATTTTAAAATATTTAAACTTTCCTTAAAGTACCCTAAAAAAATCCTACTTACTTTTTTATATAAATTATTTTATAATTTTAAAACATTTAACCTATCCTTCAAGTATCCTAAATCCTTCTTACTTTTTTTATAAATTATTTTTATAGTTTTAAAATATTTAAACTATCCTTCAGTACCCTCCTACTTACTTTTTTATATAAATTATTTTATAATTTTAAAACATTTAACCTATCCTTCAAGTATCCTAGCAAATCCTACTTACTTTTTTACATAAATTATTTTTATAGTTTTAAAACATTTATACTATCTTTGAAGTATCCTAAACGAGAAATCCTTCTTACTTTTTTCATAAATTATTTTTATAATTTTAAAATATTTAAACTATCCTTCAGCCCGAAACCCACTACAATTAAACAAAAACCCTATTAAATCCTACTTACTTTTTTTTATAAATTATTTTATAATTTTAAAACATTTAAACTATCCTTCAAGTATCCTAAACATAAATCCTTCTTACTTTTTTTATAAATTATTTTTATAATTTTAAAATATTTAAACTTTCCCCTTAATATCCTACTTCCTTTATATAAATTACCCTATAATTTTAAAACATTAACTACCCATCACCCCCCCAACCACCCCCTTTTGATACAAATTATTTTATAATTTTAAAACATTAATCCTATCATTGAAGTATCCTAACGAAATCGTTCTTACTTTTTTATAAATTATTTTTATAATTTTAAAATATTTAAACTATCCTTCAAGTACCCTAAGCTAGAAACCCTACTTACTTTTATACAAATTATTTCATAATTTTAAAACATTTAACCTATCCTTCAGTATCCTAAGTATCCTTCTTACCAAATTATTTAATTTAACTTTCCTTGAAATCCTACTTCTACTTTTTAAATACAAATTATTTTATAATTTTAAAACATTTAAACTATCCTTCAAGTATCCTAAACATAAATCCTTCTTACTTTTTTATAAATTATTTTTATAATTTTAAAATATTTAAACTTTCCTTGAAGTACCCTAAGCGAAATCCTACTTACTTTTTTATACAAATTATTTTATAATTTTAAAACATTTAACCTATCCTTCATATCCTGTAATCCTCTCTACTTTCCTTTATAAATTATTTTTATAATTTAAAACATTTATACTATCCTTGAAGTATCTAAATAGAAAATCTTACATACTTTTTATACAATTATTTTTATAATTTTAAAATATTTAAACTTTCCTTCAAGTACCACTAGCAATCCTACTTACTTTTTTATATAAATTATTTTATAGTTTTAAAACATTTATACTATCTTTGAAGTATCCTAGCGAATCATACTTTACTTTTTCATAATTATTTTTATAATTTTAAAATATTTAAACTATCCTCTAAATCCATAATCAAATCACTCTACTTACTTTTTTATACAAATTATTTTATAATTTTAAAACATTTAACCTATCCTTCAAGTATCCTAAACAAAATCCTTCTTACTTTTTTATAAATTATTTTTATAATTTTAAAACATTTAAACTATCTTCAAGTACCCTAGCGGAAATCTCTTACTTTTTTATATAAATTATTTTTATAATTTTAAAAATATTTAACTATCATTGATGGTATCCTAGAATCCTACTTACTTTTATAAATTATTTTTATAATTTTAAAACATTTAACTATCTTTGAAGTATCCTAAATGGAAATCCTTCTTACTTTTTATAAATTATTCTTATAATTTTAAAATATTTAAACTTTCCTTCAAGTACCCTAACGAAATCCTACTTACTTTTTTATATAAATTATTTTATAATTTTAAAACATTAACTATCCTTCAGTATCTAAGAAATCCTCTTACTTTTTTTATAAATTATTTTTATAATTTTAAAATATTTAAACTTTCCTTCAAGTACCCTAAGCAGAAACCTACTTACATTTTTATATAAATTATTTTTATAATTTTAAAACATTTAAACTATCTTTCGAACTATCCTAAAGAGAAGCTACCATGCTTACTTTTTATAAATTGATTTTTATAATTTTAAAATACCTTTAAACTATCCTTAAAGTACCCTAACGTAATCCTACTTACTTTTTTTATATAAATTATTTTATAATTTTAAAACATTTAAACTAAGTCATCAATCCTTAGCACTTTTATAAATTATTTTTATAATTTTAAAATATTTAAGCTATCCTTAGTACCTTAAACGCTAATCCTACTTACTTTTAAATATAAATTGATTTTATAATTTTCAAAACATTTAACCTATCCTTCAAGTATCCTAAACAAAGCAAATCCTACTTTTAAAATTATTTTATACTAAATTATTTAAAACATTAATACTATCCTTGAAGTATCCTAAACGTAAATCATTCAAACTTTTTTAAATTATTTTCTATAATTTTATAAATATTTAAAGCTTATCTTCAAATATCTCTGATGAAACACCACTAACTTTTTTAATACAATTAATTTTATAATTTTAAAACATTTAACCTATCCTTAAAACAGTATCCTAAGCTAAATCCTACTTACTTTTTTATAAATTATTTTTAAAATTTTAAAACATTTAAACTATCCTTCAAGTACCCTAAAGCAGAAACCTCTACTTACTTTTTTATACATAATTATTTTATAATTTTAAAAAAGCAATTATTACTATCCTTGAAGTATCTCAGCGGAAATCATACTTACTTTTTTCATAAGATATTTTATAAATTTTAAAATATCTAAACTATCCTTGAAGTACCACTAAGAGATATCCTACTTCTTTTTAATATAAATTATTCCTAAAATTTTAAAACATTTAACCTATCAACTTCAAGTATCTCTGCAATCCTATACTTTTTTATAAAAATTATTTTTATAATTTTAAAATATTAATATTATCTTTAATTATCATAAATAGAAATCATATAACATAATTATTTTATAATTTAAAACATCAACACTTCATTCAAGTACCCTACGCAATCCTACTTACTTTTTTATATAAATTATTTTATAATTTTTTAAAACATTAAAATATCCTGGCGAGTACTCTGTTAGAAATCCTACTTTACTTTTTTTACAAATTATTTTTATAATTTCAAACATATTTATCTTATCCTTCAAGTACCCTAAAGCAGAAACCCTACAATTTTTTATATAAATTATTTTTTATAAATTTAAAACATTTAAACTTTCTTTCAAGTATCCTAAATAGCCTCCTACTTACTTTTTATCTCAATTATTTTTATAATTTTAAAACATTTAACCTTTCCTTCAAGTACCCTAGGCAGAAATCATACTTCTTTTTTATATAAATTATTTTATAGATTTTAAAACATTTAACCTATCCTGGAAGTATCTAAGAAATCCTTTCTTACTTTTTTATAAATTATTTTTTATAATTTTTAAAAAACTTTAAACTCCTTGAAGTATCCTAAGGCGAAATCCTACTTACTTACTTATATAAATTATTTTATAATTTTAAAATATTTTAACCCTATTCTTGAGTGTCACTACTTTAATCCTACTAACTTTTTATACATAAATTATTTTTATAATTTTAAAAGCATCTAATACTATCGTTGAAGTATCCTATAGAAATCCTTCTTACTTTTTTATAAATTATTCTTATAATTTTAAAAATATTTAAAACTATCTATTTAAGTTCCCTAACATAAAGGCCCTACTTACTTTTTTATATAAACCTTATTTTTATAATTTTAAAACATTTTAACCTTTATCGCTTGGAAGTATCATAGCAAATTACTACTTACTTTTTATAAAAATTATTTTAATAATTTAAAAATATTTAAGCTTTCCTTGAGTATCCTAAGCGGAAATCCTACTTACTTTTTTATATAAATTATTTTATAATTTTAAAATATTTAACCTATCGTAGATGTCATAGCAATCCTTACTAACGTTTTTACATAAATTATTTTTTGTAGTTTTTAAAACATTTATACTATCATTGAAGTATCCCTAGCAATCCTTCTTACTTTTTTATAAATTATTTTTATAATTTTAAAATATTTAATATCATGATATACTAGCGAAACCTACTTACTTTTTTATATAAATTATTTTATAATTTTAAAACATTTAACTTTATCTTTTTCAGATATCGTAAGCAATCCTACTTACTTTTTTAGATAAATTATTTTTATAGTTTTAAAATATTTATACTATCGTTGAAAGTATCCTAAACATAAATCATTCAACCTTTTTTATAAATTATTTTTATAATTTTAAAATATTAAACTTTCTTCATGTATATTAAGCGAAATCCTACTTACTTTTTTATACAAATTATTTTATAATTTTAAAACATTTAACATCCGCTTAAGTATCCTAAGCAGAAATCCTACTTACTTTTATACAAATTATTTTATAATTTTAAAACATTTAACCTATCCTTCAAGTATCCTAAGCAAATCCTGCCCCCTTTGTAAATTATTTTTATAGTTTTAAAACATTTATATTATCTTTAGTATCTAAACGGAAATCCTTCTTACTTTTTTCATAAATTATTTTTATAATTTTAAAATATTTAAACTATCCTTCAAGTACCACCAAACAAAAATCCCTACTTACTTTTTTATATAAATTATTTTATAATTTTAAAACATTTAACCTATCCTTAGTATTCTAAACGAAATCCTACTTACTTTTTTATATAAATTATTTTATAATTTTAAAACATTAATACTATCATTGAAGTATCCTAGCAATCGTTCTTACTTTTTTATAAATTATTTTTATAATTTTAAAATATTCATATCAGCCAAGTACCCTAAACGAAATACTACTTACTTTTAATACAGGTATTTTTATAATTTTAAAGCATTTAACATCCTTAAGTATCCTAAACGAAATCCTTCTTACTTTTTATAAATTATTTTTATAATTTTAAAATATTTAAACTTTCCTTCAAGTACCACTGTGAGATATCCTACTTACTTTTTAATATAAATTATATTTTATAATTTTAAAACATTTAACCTATCCTTGAGTATCACAACGAAATCCTACTTACTTTTTTTATATAAATTATTTTTGTAGTTTTAAAACATTTATACTATCTTTGAAGTATCCTAAGCAATCCTTCTTTACTTTTTTATAAATTATTTTTTTATAATTTTTAAAATATTTAAACTTTCTTAATCTACTATGAGAAATCTGCTAACTTTTTTGTCTAAATTATTTTATAATTTTAAAACATTTAACCTATCCTTCAAGTATCCTAGCGAAATCTATTCCTTACTTTTTTTATAAATTATTTTTATAATTTAAAATATTTAAACTTTCAGCAATTACACTAGCGAAACCTACTTACATTTTGATATAAATTATTTTTATAGTTTTAAAACATTTTTATCTTTATCTTTGAAGTATAAGTAGTAAATCCTTCTTCTTTGTAATTATTTTTATAATTTTAAAATATTTAAACTTTCCTTAAAGTACCCCAATAATCCTACTTACTTTTATATAAATTGTTTTATAATTTTAAGCATTTAACCTATACTTAAGTATCCTAAACGAAAATACTTCTTACTTTTTTATAAATTATTTTTATAGTTTTAAAATATTTAAACTATCCTTCAAAGTACCTAACGAAATCCTACTTATTTTTTATATAAATTATTTTATAATTTTAAAATATTTAACCTATCCTTGATATTCTAAACGAAATCCTACTTACTTTTTTATATAAATTATTTTTATATTTTAAAACATTAATACTATCATTGAAGTATCTGGCAATCCTACTAACATAAAAATTATTTTTTATAATTTTAAAACATTTATACTATCATTGAAGTATGTTAAAACGAAATCATACTTTTTTATAAATTATTTTTTTATAATTTTAAAATATTTAAACTATCCTTGAGTACCACAAATAGAAACCCTACTTACTTTTTTATATAAATTATTTTATAATTTTAAAACATTTAACCTATCCTTGAGTATCTGGCAATCCTACTTACTTTTTTATATAAATTATTTTTATAATTTTAAAACATTAATACTATCTTTGAAGTATCCTAAATAGAAATCCTTCTTATATTTTTATAAATTAGTTTTATAATTTTTAAAATATTTAAACTATCCTTCAAGTATCCTAAACAGAAATCCTTCTTACTTTTTTATAAATTATTTTTATAATTTTAAAATATTTAAAGCTTTTCATTGATCTACTGCTTAATGCTACTTTTCTTTTAATATAAATTGTTTTTTTATAATTTTAAAACATTTAACTATCCTTCAGTATAATAGCAATCATACTACTTGCTTTTTTATCTAATTGTGTACATAGTTTTAAAAAGTTATATTATCTTTGAAGTATCCCTAGCGAAATCCTTCTTACTTTTTTATAAATTATTTTTATAATTTTAAAATATTTAAACTATCCTTCAAGTACCCTAAACGAAGCCCTACTTTACTTTTTTATATAAATTATTTTATAATTTTAAAACATTTAACTTTATCTTCCAGTATCATTACAGCAATCCCCTCTTTACTTTTTTTTATAAATTATTTTTATAGTTTTAAAAACATTTAAAATTTTATCGTTAGAAGTATCCACTGAAAAGCATAAATCGTACTAACTTTTTTATAAATTATTTTTATAATTTGAAAACATTTAAACTTTCACTCCAAGTATCCCTAAACACAAATCCTACTTTACTTTTTTATACAAATTATTTTATCATTTTAAAAGCAAAATTTAAAACCTATCCTTCAAGTATCCTAACTAGCAATCATACTAACTTTTTTATACAAATTATTTTTATAATTTTTAAAACATTTAAACTATCCTTCAAGTATCCTAAGCAAAAATCATAATTACTTTTTTATATAAATTATTTTTTATAGTTTTAAAACATTTAAATTATCTTTCAAGTATCCTAAACGGAAATCCTTCTTACTTTTTTCATAAATTATTTTTATAATTTTAAAATATTTAAGCTGTCCTTCAGTATCCTAAACAGAAATCCTACTTACTTTTTTATATAAATTATTTTATAATTTTAAAAACATTTAACCTATCCTTCAAGTATCCTAAACACAAATCCACCTTACTTTTTTATAAAAAACATTTTTTATAATTTTAAAACATTAAACTATCCTTGAAGTATCCTATAAATGAAATCCTTAACTTACTTTTATTATAAATTATTTTTATAATTTTTAAAACATTTAAACTATCCTTCAAGTGCCCTAAACGCAAACCCTACTTACTTTTTAAAACAATATTATTTTATAATTTTTTAAAAGCAGGTTAAACTATCCTTCAAGTATCTAACCGCAATCCTTCTTACTTTTTATAAATTATTTTTATAATTTTAAAATATTTAAACTTTCCTTGAAATCACGCTCAGCGAAACCCTACTTACTTTTTAATACTACGTTATTTTATAATTTTAAAACATTTAACTATCATTAAAGTATCCTAAACGAAATCTTACTTACTTTTTTATATAAATTATTTTTGTAGTTTTAAAACATTTACATACTATCTTTGAAGTATCCTAAATAGAAATCTTCTTACTTTTTTATAAATTATTTTTATAATTTTAAAATATTTAAACTTTCCTTAAAGTACCCTAAACGAAATCCTACTTTTTTATATAATTATTTTATAATTTTTAAAACATTTAACATCCTTGAGTATTCTAAACGAAATCCTACTTACTTTTTTATATAAATTATTTTTATAATTTTAAAACATTAATACTATCATTGAAGTATCCTAAACGAAATGGATTCTTACTTTTTGCAATTTATTTTATAAATTTTTAAAATATTTAAACTATCCTTCAGAAATCTGCTAGCAAGAAACCTACTTACTTTTTTATACAAATTATTTTATAATTTTAAAACATTTAACCTATCCTTGAAGTATCTAAATAATCCTTACTTTTTTATAAATTATTTTATAATTTTAAAATATTTAAACTTTCATGATCTTGCTATGAGGATATCCTACTTACTTTTTAATATAAATTACTTGTATATTTCAAAACATTTAACCTATCCTTCAAGTATCCCTACTTAATCCTACTTATTTTTTATATAAATTATTTTGTAAAGTTTTAGCTGTTCTTTATCTTTAGTATCCCTTGAAATCATACTAACTTTTTTATAAATTATTTTTATAATTTTAAAATATTTAACTATTAAATCATCAAAAATTATCTTTATTTTGATATAAATTATTTTTATAGTTTTAAAACATTTATCTTTTATCTTTGAAGTATAAGTAAATAGGAAATCCTTCTTACTTTTTGTAAATTATTTTTATAATTTTAAAATATTTAAACTTTCCTTAAAATTGCCCCAAGCAGAAGTCTCTTACTTTTTTATATAAATTATTTTATAATTTTAAAACATTTAACCTATCCGCTTGAGTATCCTAATAAAAATACTTCTTACTTTTATATAAATTATTTTTATAATTTTAAAACATTAATACTATCATTGAAGTATCCTAGCAATCGTTCTTACTTTTTTATAAATTATTTATAATTTTAAAATATTTAAACTATCCCAGCCCAGTACCCACACTAGCGAAACCTACTTACTTTTTTATACAAATTATTTTATAATTTTAAAA
>JAGMVL010001179.1:0-37290 GCA_019202695.1 Populus x sibirica | reverse complement strand
AATTATTTTTATAATTTTAAAAAACTTAAACTTTTCTTAAGTACCCCACTAACCGAAATCCTCATACATTTTTATATAAATTATTTTTATAAATTTAAAAAAACATTTATACTAAATCTAGAAGTACCCAAAATAGAAATCCTACTTACTTTTTATATAAGTCCACTTTAATTTTAAACATTTAAACTATCCTTCAAGTATCCTAAACGAAAATCCTATCTACTTTTATATAAATTATTTTTATAATTTTAAACTTATTTATACTATCATTGAAGTATCCCTAAAATAAATCTTCTTACTTTTTTATAAAATTATTTTTATAATTTTAAAATATTTAAACTATCCTTAAAGTTCCCTAAGTTACAAAACTTACCTACTTTTTTACATAGAATTATTTTATAATTTAAACACATTTAACCTATCCCTTTAAGTATCCTAAATGAAAATCCTACTTACTTTTTTTAGATAAATTATTTTTATAGTTTTAAAAACATTTCCATTATCTTTGAAGAATATCTTAAAACTAAATCCCATTCTTTCTTTTTTATAAAATTACTTTTATAATTTTTAAAAATATTTAAGCTATCATTCAAGTACCCTAAATCAGAAATCCTCTTATTTTTTTAACCTAATTATTTTTATAATTATAAACATTCTAACCTATCCTTCAAGTATCCTACATGAAATCCTACTTACTTTTTTATAAATTATTTTTATAGTTTTAAAACATTTATATTATCTTTGAAATATCCCTAAAGAGAATCCTTCTTACTTTTTTCATCAATTATTTTTAAATTTCCAAATATTTAAATATCCTTCAAGTACACCTAACGTGAAATCCTACTACTTTTTTTATATAAATTATTTTATAATTTTAAAACATTTAACCTATCCTCAAGTATTCTAAAATTTAAATCCTACTTACTTTTTTTATATAAATTATTTTTATAATTTTAAAACTTTAATACTATCATTGAAGTATCCTAAAACGAGATTTTTAATTTAATCGTTCTTACTTTTTTATAAATTATTTTTATAATTTTAAAATATTTAAACTATCCTTTAAGTACCTAAACATAAATCCTTCAAATTTTTTATAAATTATTTTATAATTTTAAAATATTTAAACTTTCCTTCAAGTACCCTAAAAAGAAATCCTACTTACTTTTTTATATAAATTATTTTATAATTTTAAAACATTTAACCTATCCTTCAAGTATTCTAAAAGAAAATCCTACTTACTTTTTATATAAATTATTTTTGTAGTTTTAAAACTTTTATACTATCTTTAAAGTACCCTAAAAGATATCCTACTTACTTTTTTATAAATTATTTTATACTTTTAAAACATTTAACCTATCCTTCAAGTATCCTAAGAAAATCCTACTTACTTTTTATATAAATTATTTTTATAGTTTTAAAACATTTATATTATCTTTGAAGTATCCTAAACGGAAATCCTTCTTACTTTTTTCATAAATTATTTTTATAATTTTAAAATATTTAAACTATCCTTCAAGTATCCTAAACTGTAACCCTACTTACTTTTTTATACAAATTATTTTATAATTTTAAAACATTTAAACCCATCCTTCAAGTATCCTAAACATAAATCCTTCTTACTTTTTTATAAATTATTTTATAATTTTAAAATATTTAAACTTTCCTTCAAGTACCCTAAACAGAATCCTACTTACTTTTTAATATAAATTATTTTATAATTTTAAAACATTTAACCTATCCTTCAACCACTAACGAAACACCTACTTACTTTTTTATATAAATTATTTTATAATTTTAAAACATTTAACCTATCCTTCAAGTATTCTAAAGAAATCCTACTTACTTTTTTATATAAATTATTTTTATAATTCTAAAACATTAATACTATCATTGAAGTATCCTAAGCGGAAATCGTTCTTACTTTTTTATAAATTATTTTTTATAATTTTTAAAATATTTAAACTATCCTTCAAGTACCTAAATAGAAACCCTACTTACTTTTTTATATAAATTATTTTATAATTTTAAAACATTTAACCTATCCTTCAAGTATCCTAAACAGAAATCCTACTTACTTTTTTAGATAAATTATTTTTATAGTTTTAAAACATTTATACTATCGTTAAGTATCCTAAAACATAAATCCTTCAAACTTTTTTATAAATTATTTTTATAATTTTAAAATATTTAAACTTTCCTTAGTATCCTAAAAACTCAATCCTTCTTACATTTTTATACAAATTATTTTATAATTTTAAAACATTTAACCTATCCTTCAAGTATCCTAAACAAATCCTACTTACTTTTTTTATATAAATTATTTTTATAGTTTTAAAACATTTATATTATCTTTTATAGTATCTCTATACAATTACTCTTTATTTTTAAAATCATTAAACTACCCTCAACACTATCCTTCTTACTTTTTTTATAAATTATTTTTATAATTTTAAAATATTTAAACTATCCTTCAAGTACTCCAAACAGAAATCCTACTTACTTTTTTATATAAATTATTTTATAATTTTAAAACATTTAACACTATCCTTCAAGTATTCTAAACAAAATCGTACTTACTTTTTTATATAAATTATTTTTATAATTTTAAAACATTAAACTATCATTCAAGTATCCTAAACATAAATCCTTCTTACTTTTTTAAAATTATTTTATAATTTTAAAACATTTAAACTATCCTTAAAGTACCCTAAACATAAATCCTACAAACTTTTTTATAAATTATTTTTATAATTTTAAAACATTTAAGCTTTCCTTCAGGTACCCTAAGAAATCCTTCTTACTTTTTATATAAATTATTTTTATAATTTTTAAAACATTTAACCTATCCTTCAGTATCCTAAACATCCTACTACTTTTACATAAATTATTTTTATAATTTTAAAACTATTATACTATCCTTCAAGTATCCTAAACATAAATCCTTCTTACTTTTTTATATAAATTATTTTTAAATTTTAAAACATTTAACCTATCCTTCAAGTATTTTAAAGAGAAATCCCACTTACTTTTTTATATAAATTATTTTTATAATTTTAAAACATTTAAACTATCATTGAAGTATCCTAAACAGAAATCCTTCTTACTTTTTTATAAATTATTTTTATAATTTTAAAATATTTAAACTATCCTTCAAGTACCCTAAACATAAATCCTTCAAACTTTTTTATAAATTATTTTTATAATTTTAAAATATTTAAACTTTCCTTCAAGTATCCAAAAAAAAAAATCCTACTTACTTTTTTATACAAATTATTTTATAATTTTAAAACATTTAACCTATCCTTCAAGTATCCTAAACAGAAATCCTACTTACTTTTTTTATATAAATTATTTTTATAGTTTTAAAACATTTATATTATCTTTGAAGTATCCTAAAAAATCCTTCTTACTTTTTTCATAAATTATTTTTATAATTTTAAAATATTTAAACTATCCTTCAAGTACCCTAAACTAAATCCTACTTACTTTTTAATATAAATTATTTTATAATTTTAAAACATTTAACCTATCCTTCAAGTATCCTAAACTTAAGAAATCCTACTTACTTTTTTATATAAATTATTTTTATAGTTTTAAAACATTAATACTATCATTGAAGTATCCTAAGAAAAAATCGTTCTTACTTTTTTATAAATTATTTTTATAATTTTAAAATATTTAAACTATCCTTCATGAGTACCCCAAATATTTCTATAATTTTAAAACATTTAACCTATTCCTCTTAAGTACCCCTAACCGACATCCTACTTACTTTTTAATACCAAATTATTTTATAAGTTTAAAACATTTAACCTATCCTTCAAGTATTCTAAACAGAAATCCTACTTAATTTTTAATATAAATTATTTTATAAATTTAAAACATTTAACATATCCTTCAAGTATCCTAAACAGCAAATCCTTCTTACTTTTTTTATAAATTATTTTTATAATTTTAAAATATTTAAACTATCCTTCAAGTACCCTAGACGTAAATCCTACTTACTTTTTTATATAAATTATTTTATAATTTTAAAACATTTATATTATCTTTGAAATATCCTAAATAATCCTTCTTACTTTTTTATAAATTATTTTTATAATTTTAAAACATTTAAACTATCCTTCAAGTATCCTAATCGGAAATCCTACTTACTTTTTTACATAAATTATTTTATAATTTTAAAACATTTAACCTATCCTTGAAGTATCCTACTAGAAATCCTACTTACTTTTTTATATAAATTATTTTTATAGTTTTAAAACATTTATACTCTCTTTGAAGTATCCTAAATGGAAATCCTTCTTACTTTTTTCCATAAATTATTTTTATAGTTTTAAAATATTTAAATTATCCTTCAAGTATACTAAACAGAAATCCTACTTACTTTTTTTATATAAATTATTTTATAATTTTAAAACATTTAAACTATCCTTCAAGTACCCTAAAACGAAACCCTACTTACTTTTTTATATAAATTATTTTTATAGTTTTAAAACATTAATACTATCATTGAAGTATCCTAAACAGAAATCGTTCTTACTTTTTTATAAATTATTTTTATAATTTTAAAATATTTAAACTATCCTTCAAGTACCCTAAACATAAATCCTTCAAACTTTTTTATAAATTATTTTTATAGTTTTAAAACATTTAACTATCTTTGAAGTATCCTAAACGAAATCCTTCTTACTTTTTTTCATAAATTATTTTTATAATTTTAAAATATTTAAACTATCATTCAAGTACCCTAATAAAAATCCTACTTACTTTTTTATATAAATTATTTTTATAGTTTTAAAACATTTATACTATCTTTGAAGTATCCTAGCATAAATCCTACTTACTTTTTTATATAAATTATTTTTATAATTTTAAAACATTTAAACTTTCCTTAAAGTACCCCAAAACATAAATCCTACTTACTTTTTTCATATAAATTATTTTATAATTTTAAAATATTTAACCTATCCTTCCCAAGTATCCCTAATCAGAAATCCTACTTACTTTTTTATACAAATTATTTTATAATTTTAAAACATTTAACCTATCCTTCAAGTATCCTAAATCAGAAATCCTACTAACTTTTTTATATAAATTATTTTTATAGTTTTAAAACATTAATATTATCTTTGAAGTATCCTAAAACCCGTAAACAACCTTCTTTTTTATATAAATTATTTTTATAATTTTAAAACATTTAAACTATCGTTGAAGTATCCTAAACAGAAATCCTACTTACTTTTTTACATAAATTATTTTTATACTTTTAAAACATTTATACTATCATTGAAGTATGCTAAACAGAAATACTTCTTACTTTTTTATAAATTATTTTTATAATTTTAAAATATTTAATCTATCCTTCAAGTACCCTAAACAGAAACCCTACTTACATTTTTATATAAATTATTTTTATAGTTTTAAAACATTTATACTATCTTTGAAGTATCCTAAACAGAAACCCTACTTACTTTTTTATAAATTATTTTATAATTTTTAAAATATTTAAACTTTCCTTAAAGTACCCTAAACAGAAATCCTACTTACTTTTTTGTATAAATTATTTTATAATTTTAAAACATTTAACCTATCCTTCAAGTATCCTAAACAGAAATCCTTCTTACTTTTTTTATAAATTATTTTTATAGTTTTAAAATATTTAAACTATCCTTCAAGTACCCTAAACAGAAATCCTACTTACTTTTTTATATAAATTATTTTATAATTTTAAAATATTTAACCTATCCTTCAAGTATCCTAAACAGAAATCCTACTAACTTTTTTATATAAATTATTTTTATAGTTTTAAAACATTTATATTATCTTTCAAGTATCCTAAACGGAAATCCTTCTTACTTTTTTCATAAATTATTTTTATAATTTTAAAATATTTAAACTATCCTTCAAGTACCCTAAACAGAATCCTAGTTACTTTTTAATATAAATTATTTTATAATTTTAAAACATTTAACATATCCTTCAAGTATCCTAAAATAGAATCCTACTTACTTTTTTATATAAATTATTTTTATAATTTTAAAACATTAATACTATCTTTGAAGTATCCTAAATAAAAATCCTTCTTACTTTTTTATAAATTATTTTTATAATTTTAAAATATTTAAACTTTCCTTCAAGTACCCTAAACAGAAATCCTACTTACTTTTTTATATAAATTATTTTTGTAGTTTTAAAACATTTATACTATCTTTGAAGTATCCTAAAAAAAAATCCTTCTTACTTTTTTATAAATTATTTTTATAATTTTAAAATATTTAAACTATCCTTCAAGTACCCTAGACAGAAATCCTACTTACTTTTTATATAAATTATTTTAAAATTTTAAAACATTTAATCTATCCTTCAAGTATCCTAAGCAGAAATCCTACTTACTTTTTTATAAATTATTTTTATAATTTTAAAATATTTAAACTTTCCTTCAAGTACCCTAAACAGAAATCCTACTTACTTTTTAATATAAATTATTTTATAATTTTAAAACATTTAACCTATCCTTCAAGTATCCTAAACAGAAATCCTACTTACTTTTTTATATAAATTATTTTTGTAGTTTTAAAACATTTATACTATCTTTGAAGTATCCTAAATCCTACTTACTTTTTTATAAATTATTTTTATAATTTTAAAACATTTATACTATCCTTCAAGTATCTCACACAAATCCCTATCTTTTTTACATAAATTATTTTTATAATTTTAAAACATTTAACCTATCCTTCAAGTATCCTATAAGAAATCATTCTTTACTTTTTTTATAAATTATTTTTTATAGTTTTCAAATATTTAAACTATCTTTCACCCCTACCATCCTAAATCCTACCTTCTTTTTTTATAATTATTTTATAATTTTAAAATATTTAACCTATCCTTCAAGTATCCTAAACAGAAATCCTACTTACATTTTTATATAAATTATTTTTATAGTTTTAAAACATTTATACTATCTTTGAAGTATCCTAAATGGAAATCCTTCTTACTTTTTTCATAAATTATTTTTATAATTTTAAAACATTTAACCTATCCTTCAAGTATCCTAATCAGAAATCCTTCTTACTTTTTTATAAATTATTTTTATAATTTTAAAATATTTAAACTATCCTTCAAGTACCTAAAGGAAACCCTACTTACTTTTTTATATAAATTATTTTTATAGTTTTAAAACATTTATACTATCTTTGAAGTATCCTAAATGAAATCCTTCTTACTTTTTTATAAATTATTTTTATAATTTTAAAATATTTAAACTTTCCTTCAAGTACTCCTACTTATTTTTATATAAATTATTTTTGTAGTTTAAAACATTTATCTACTTTCCTTTTTATAAATTATTTTTATAATTTTAAAATATTTAAACTATCATTCAAGTACCCTAAATAGAAATCCTACTTACTTTTTTATATAAATTATTTTTATAGTTTTAAAACATTTATACTATCTTTGAAGTATCCTAAACAGAAATCCTACTTACTTTTTTATATAAATTATTTTTATAATTTTAAAACATTTAAACTTTCCTTAAAGTACCCTAAACAGAAATCCTACTTACTTTTTTATATAAATTATTTTATAATTTTAAAATATTTAACCTATCCTTCAAGTATCCTAATCCTCCTACTTTTTTATACAAATTATTTTTATAATTTTAAAACATTTAACCTATCCTTCAAGTATCCTAAACAGAAATCCTACTTACTTTTTTATATAAATTATTTTTATAGTTTTAAAACATTTATATTATCTTTGAAGTATCCTAAACAGAAATCCTACTTACTTTTTTATATAAATTATTTTTATAATTTTAAAACATTTATACTATCGTTGAAGTATCCTAAACGGAAATCCTACTTACTTTTTTACATAAATTATTTTTATACTTTTAAAACATTTATATTATCTTTCAAGTATCCTAAACGAAATCCTTCTTACTTTTTTATAAATTATTTTTATAATTTTAAAATATTTAAACTATCCTTCAAGTACCCTAAACAGAAATCCTAGTTACTTTTTTATATAAATTATTTTATAATTTTAAAACATTTAACATATCCTTCAAGTATCCTAAACAGAAATCCTACTTCCTTTTTTATATAAATTATTTTTATAATTTTAAAACATTAATACTATCTTTGAAGTATCCTAAATAAAAATCCTTCTTACTTTTTTATAAATTATTTTTATAATTTTAAAATATTTAAACTTTCCTTCAAGTACCCTAAAAAATCCTACTTACTTTTTTATATAAATTATTTTTGTAGTTTTAAAACATTTATACTATCTTTGAAGTATCCTAAAAAAAAATCCTTCTTACTTTTTTATAAATTATTTTTATAATTTTAAAATATTTAAACTATCCTTCAAGTACCCTAAGCAAAAATCCTACTTACTTTTATATAAATTATTTTAAAATTTTAAAACATTTAATCTATCCTTCAAGTATCCTAAACAATCCTACTTACTTTTTTATATAAATTATTTTTATAATTTTAAAATATTTAAACTTTCCTTCAAGTACCTAAACTGAAATCCTACTTACTTTTTAATATAAATTATTTTATAATTTTAAAACATTTAACCTATCCTTCAAGTATCCTAAACAGAAATCTTACTTACTTTTTTATATAAATTATTTTTGTAGTTTTAAAACATTTATACTATCTTTGAAGTATCCTAAACAGAAATCCTACTTACTTTTTTATAAATTATTTTTATAATTTTAAAACATTTATACTATCGTTGAAGTATCCTAAACGGAAATCCTACTTACTTTTTTACATAAATTATTTTTATAATTTTAAAACATTTAACCTATCCTTCAAGTATCCTAAACGAAAATCATTCTTACTTTTTTATAAATTATTTTTATAGTTTTCAAATATTTAAACTATCTTTCAAGTACCCTAAACAGAAATCCTACTTACTTTTTTATATAAATTATTTTATAATTTTAAAATATTTAACCTATCCTTCAAGTATCCTAAAAAATCCTACTAACTTTTTTATATAAATTATTTTTATAGTTTTAAAACATTTATATTATCTTTCAAGTATCCTAAACGGAAATCCTTCTTACTTTTTTCATAAATTATTTTTATAATTTTAAAATATTTAAACTATCCTTCAAGTACCCTAAATAGAAATCCTAGTTACTTTTTAATATAAATTATTTTATAATTTTAAAACATTTAACATATCCTTCAAGTATCCTAAACAGAAATCCTACTTACGTTTTTATATAAATTATTTTTATAATTTTAAAACATTAATACTATCTTTGAAGTATCCTAAATAAAAATCCTTCTTACTTTTTTATAAATTATTTTTATAATTTTAAAATATTTAAACTTTCCTTCAAGTACCCTAAACAATCCTACTTACTTTTTTATATAAATTATTTTTGTAGTTTTAAAACATTTATACTATCTTTGAAGTATCCTAAACAGAAATCCTTCTTACTTTTTTATAAATTATTTTTATAATTTTAAAATATTTAAACTTTCCTTAAAGTACCCTAAACAGAAATCCTACTTACTTTTTTGTATAAATTATTTTATAATTTTAAAACATTTAACCTATCCTTCAAGTATCCTAAACAGAAATCCTTCTTACTTTTTTTATAAATTATTTTTATAGTTTTAAAATATTTAAACTATCCTTCAAGTACCCTAAACAAATCCTACTTACTTTTTTATATAAATTATTTTATAATTTTAAAATATTTAACCTATCCTTCAAGTATCCTAAACGAAATCCTACTAACTTTT
Source organism: Populus x sibirica (assembly GCA_019202695.1). Classification (NCBI taxonomy): domain Eukaryota; kingdom Viridiplantae; phylum Streptophyta; class Magnoliopsida; order Malpighiales; family Salicaceae; genus Populus; species Populus x sibirica. The sequence continues at coordinate 27,502 of JAGMVL010001179.1, read as the reverse complement.
TTATATAAATTATTTTTATAGTTTTAAAACATTTATATTATCTTTGAAGTATCCTAAACGGAAATCCTTCTTACTTTTTTATAAATTATTTTTATAATTTTAAAATATTTAAACTATCCTTCAAGTACCCTAAACAGAAATCCTAGTTACTTTTTAATATAAATTATTTTATAATTTTAAAACATTTAACATATCCTTCAAGTATCCGAAACAGAAATCCTACTTACGTTTTTATATAAATTATTTTTATAATTTTAAAACATTAATACTATCTTTGAAGTATCCTAAATAAAAATCCTTCTTACTTTTTTATAAATTATTTTTATAATTTTAAAATATTTAAACTTTCCTTCAAGTACCCTAAACAGAAATCCTACTTACTTTTTTATATAAATTATTTTTGTAGTTTTAAAACATTTATACTATCTTTGAAGTATCCTAAAAAAAAATCCTTCTTACTTTTTTATAAATTATTTTTATAATTTTAAAATATTTAAACTATCCTTCAAGTACCCTAAGCGGATAAATCCTACTTACTTTTTTATATAAATTATTTTAAAATTTTTAAACATTTAATCTATCCTTCAAGTATCCTAAACAGAAATCCTACTTACTTTTTTATATAAATTATTTTTATAATTTTAAAATATTTAAACTTTCCTTCAAGTACCCTAAACAGAAATCCTACTTACTTTTTAATATAAATTATTTTATAATTTTAAAACAATTAACCTATCCTTCAAGTATCCTAAACATCCTACTTACTTTTTTATATAAATTATTTTTTTAGTTTTAAAACATTTATACTATCTTTGAAGTATCCTAAAATCCTACTTACTTTTTTATAAATTATTTTTATAATTTTAAAACATTTATACTATCGTTGAAGTATCCTAAACGGAAATCCTACTTACTTTTTTACATAAATTATTTTTATAATTTTAAAACATTTAACCTATCCTTCAAGTATCCTAAACAGAAATCATTCTTACTTTTTTTATAAATTATTTTTATAGTTTTCAAATATTTAAACTATCTTTCAAGTACCCTAAACAGAAATCCTACTTACTTTTTTATATAAATTATTTTATAATTTTAAAATATTTAACCTATCCTTCAAGTATCCTAAACAGAAATCCTACTAACTTTTTTATATAAATTATTTTTATAGTTTTAAAACATTTATATTATCTTTCAAGTATCCTAAACGAAATCCTTCTTACTTTTTTCATAAATTATTTTTATAATTTTAAAATATTTAAACTATCCTTCAAGTACCCTAAATAGAAATCCTAGTTACTTTTTATATAAATTATTTTATAATTTTAAAACATTTAACATATCCTTCAAGTATCCTAAAAAATCCTACTTACGTTTTTATATAAATTATTTTTATAATTTTAAAACATTAATACTATCTTTGAAGTATCCTAAATAAAAATCCTTCTTACTTTTTTATAAATTATTTTTATAATTTTAAAATATTTAAACTTTCCTTCAAGTACCCTAAACAGAAATCCTACTTACTTTTTTATATAAATTATTTTTGTAGTTTTAAAACATTTATACTATCTTTGAAGTATCCTAAACAGAAATCCTTCTTACTTTTTTATAAATTATTTTTATAATTTTAAAATATTTAAACTATCCTTCAAGTACCCTAAGCGGAAATCCTACTTACTTTTTTATATAAATTATTTTTATAATTTTAAAACATTTAACCTATCCTTCAAGTATCCTAAACAGAAATCATTCTTACTTTTTTTATAAATTATTTTTATAGTTTTCAAATATTTAAACTATCTTTCAAGTACCCTAAACTAAAATCCTACTTACTTTTTTATATAAATTATTTTATAATTTTAAAATATTTAACCTATCCTTCAAGTATCCTAAACAGAAATCCTACTAACTTTTTTATATAAATTATTTTTATAGTTTTAAAACATTTATATTATCTTTCAAGTATCCTAAACGAAATCCTTCTTACTTTTTTCATAAATTATTTTTATAATTTTAAAATATTTAAACTATCCTTCAAGTACCCTAAATAGAAATCCTAGTTACTTTTTAATATAAATTATTTTATAATTTTAAAACATTTAACCTATCCTTCAAGTATCCTAAACAAAATCCTACTTACTTTTTTATATAAATTATTTTTATAATTTTAAAACATTAATACTATCTTTGAAGTATCCTAAATAAAAATCCTTCTTACTTTTTTATAAATTATTTTTATAATTTTAAAATATTTAAACTTTCCTTCAAGTACCCTAAACGAAATCCTACTTACTTTTTTATATAAATTATTTTTGTAGTTTTAAAACATTTATACTATCTTTGAAGTATCCTAAACAGAAATCCTTCTTACTTTTTTATAAATTATTTTTATAATTTTAAAATATTTAAACTTTCCTTCAAGTACCCTAAACAGAATCCTACTTACTTTTTTTTATAAATTATTTTTATAATTTTAAAACATTTAACCTATCCTTCAAGTATCCTAAACAGAAATCCTTCTTACTTTTTTTATAAATTATTTTTTATAGTTTTAAAATATTTAAACTATCCTTCAAGTACCCTAAACGAATCCTACTTACTTTTTTATATAAATTATTTTATAATTTTAAAATATTTAACCTATCCTTCAAGTATCCTAAATCCTACTAACTTTTTTATATAAATTATTTTTATAGTTTTAAAACATTTATATTATCTTTCAAGTATCCTAAACGGAAATCCTTCTTACTTTTTTCATAAATTATTTTTATAATTTTAAAATATTTAAACTATCCTTCAAGTACCCTAAAAAAATCCTAGTTACTTTTTAATATAAATTATTTTATAATTTTAAAACATTTAACATATCCTTCAAGTATCCGAAACGAAATCCTACTTACTTTTTTATATAAATTATTTTTATAATTTTAAAACATTAATACTATCTTTGAAGTATCCTAAATAAAAATCCTTCTTACTTTTTTATAAATTATTTTTATAATTTTAAAATATTTAAACTTTCCTTCAAGTACCCTAAACGAAATCCTACTTACTTTTTTATATAAATTATTTTTATAGTTTTAAAACATTTATACTATCTTTGAAGTATCCTAAAAAAAAATCCTTCTTACTTTTTTATAAATTATTTTTATAATTTTAAAATATTTAAACTATCCTTCAAGTACCCTAGACAGAAATCCTACTTACTTTTTTATATAAATTATTTTAAAATTTTTAAACATTTAATCTATCCTTCAAGTATCCTAAACAGAAATCCTACTTACTTTTTTATATAAATTATTTTTATAATTTTAAAATATTTAAACTTTCCTTCAAGTACCCTAAACAGAAATCCTACTTACTTTTTAATATAAATTATTTTATAATTTTAAAACAATTAACCTATCCTTCAAGTATCCTAAACAAATCCTACTTACTTTTTTATATAAATTATTTTTGTAGTTTTAAAACATTTAATACTATCTTTGAAGTATCCTAATCAAAATCCTACTTACTTTTTTATAAATTATTTTTATAATTTTAAAACATTTATACTATCGTTGAAGTATCCTAAACGAAATCCTACTTACTTTTTTACATAAATTATTTTTATAATTTTAAAACATTTAACCTATCCTTCAAGTATCCTAAACAAAATCATTCTTACTTTTTTATAAATTATTTTTATAGTTTTCAAATATTTAAACTATCTTTCAAGTACCCTAAATCCTACTTACTTTTTTATATAAATTATTTTATAATTTTAAAATATTTAACCTATCCTTCAAGTATCCTAAACAGAAATCCTACTAACTTTTTTATATAAATTATTTTTATAGTTTTAAAACATTTATATTATCTTTCAAGTATCCTAAACGGAAATCCTTCTTACTTTTTTCATAAATTATTTTTATAATTTTAAAATATTTAAACTATCCTTCAAGTACCCTAAATAGAAATCCTAGTTACTTTTTAATATAAATTATTTTATAATTTTAAAACATTTAACATATCCTTCAAGTATCCTAAACAGAAATCCTACTTACTTTTTTATATAAATTATTTTTATAATTTTAAAACATTAATACTATCTTTGAAGTATCCTAAATAAAAATCCTTCTTACTTTTTTATAAATTATTTTTATAATTTTAAAATATTTAAACTTTCCTTCAAGTACCCTAAACGAAATCCTACTTACTTTTTTATATAAATTATTTTTGTAGTTTTAAAACATTTATACTATCTTTGAAGTATCCTAAACAGAAATCCTTCTTACTTTTTTATAAATTATTTTTATAATTTTAAAATATTTAAACTATCCTTCAAGTACCCTAAACAGAAATCCTACTTACTTTTTTATATAAATTATTTTTATAATTTTAAAACATTTAACCTATCCTTCAAGTATCCTAAACGAAATCATTCTTACTTTTTTTATAAATTATTTTTATAGTTTTCAAATATTTAAACTATCTTTCAAGTACCCTAAACAAATCCTACTTACTTTTTTATATAAATTATTTTATAATTTTTAAAATATTTAACCTATCCTTCAAGTATCCTAAACGAAATCCTACTAACTTTTTTATATAAATTATTTTTATAGTTTTAAAACATTTATATTATCTTTCAAGTATCCTAAACGGAAATCCTTCTTACTTTTTTCATAAATTATTTTTTATAATTTTAAAATATTTAAACTATCCTTCAAGTACCCTAAATAGAAATCCTAGTTACTTTTTAATATAAATTATTTTATAATTTTAAAACATTTAACATATCCTTCAAGTATCCTAAACAGAAATCCTACTTACGTTTTTATATAAATTATTTTTATAATTTTAAAACATTAATACTATCTTTGAAGTATTCTAAATAAAAATCCTTCTTACTTTTTTATAAATTATTTTTATAATTTTAAAATATTTAAACTTTCCTTCAAGTACCCTAAACAGAAATCCTACTTACTTTTTTATATAAATTATTTTTGTAGTTTTAAAACATTTATACTATCTTTGAAGTATCCTAAACAAAAATCCTTCTTACTTTTTATAAATTATTTTTATAATTTTAAAATATTTAAACTTTCCTTAAAGTACCCTAAACGGAAATCCTACTTCCTTTTTTGTATAAATTATTTTATAATTTTAAAACATTTAACCTATCCTTCAAGTATCCTAAACAGAAATCCTTCTTACTTTTTTATAAATTATTTTTATGGTTTTAAAATATTTAAACTATCCTTCAAGTACCCTAGCCAGAAATCCTACTTACTTTTTTAAATAAATTATTTTATAATTTTAAAATATTTAACCTATCCTTCAAGTATCCTAAACGAAATCCTACTAACTTTTTTATATAAATTATTTTTATAGTTTTAAAACATTTATATTATCTTTCAAGTATCCTAAACGAATCCTTCTTACTTTTTTCATAAATTATTTTTATAATTTTAAAATATTTAAACTATCCTTCAAGTACCCTAAACAGAAATCCTAGTTACTTTTTAATATAAATTATTTTATAATTTTAAAACATTTAACATATCCTTCAAGTATCCGAAAGCAATCCTACTTACGTTTTTATATAAATTATTTTTATCATTTTAAAACATTAATACTATCTTTGAAGTATCCTAAATAAAAATCCTTCTTACTTTTTTATAAATTATTTTTATAATTTTAAAATATTTAAACTTTCCTTCAAGTACCCTAAGCGAAATCCTACTTACTTTTTTATATAAATTATTTTTGTAGTTTTAAAACATTTATACTATCTTTGAAGTATCCTAAAAAAAATCCTTCTTACTTTTTTATAAATTATTTTTATAATTTTAAAATATTTAAACTATCCTTCAAGTACCTAGGGAACTCCTACTTTTTTATATAAATTATTTTAAAATTTTTAAACATTTAATCTATCCTTCAAGTATCCTAAACAGAAATCCTACTTACTTTTTTATATAAATTATTTTTATAATTTTAAAATATTTAAACTTTCCTTCAAGTACCCTAAGCAGAAATCCTACTTACTTTTTAAATATAAATTATTTTATAATTTTAAAACAATTAACCTATCCTTCAAGTATCCTAAACAAAATCCTACTTACTTTTTTATATAAATTATTTTTGTAGTTTTAAAACATTTATACTATCTTTGAAGTATCCTAGCCGAAATCCTACTTACTTTTTTATAAATTATTTTTATAATTTTAAAACATTTATACTATCGTTGAAGTATCCTAAACGAAATCCTACTTACTTTTTTACATAAATTATTTTTATAATTTTAAAACATTTAACCTATCCTTCAAGTATCCTAAAAGAAATCATTCTTACTTTTTTTATAAATTATTTTTATAGTTTTCAAATATTTAAACTATCTTTCAAGTACCCTAAACAAATCCTACTTCACTTTTTTTATACTAAATTATTTTATAATTTTAAAATATTTAACCTATCCTTCAAGTATCCTAACCAGCAATCCTACTAACTTTTTTTATATAAATTATTTTTATAGTTTTAAAACATTTATATTATCTTTCAAGTATCCTAAGCGAATCCTTCTTACTTTTTTCATAAATTATTTTTATAATTTTAAAATATTTAAACTATCCTTCAAGTACCCCTAAATAGAAATCCTACTTACTTTTTAATATAAATTATTTTATAATTTTAAAACATTTAACCTATCATTCAAGTATCCTAAGCCCAATCCTCACTTACTTTTTTTATAAATTATTTTTATAATTTTAAAACATTAATACTATCTTTAAAGTACCCTAAGGGAAATCCTACTTACTTTTTTATAAATTATTTTATAATTTTAAAACATTTAAACTTTCCTTCAAGTACCCTAACTTAAATCCTACTTACTTTTTTATATAAATTATTTTTGTAGTTTTTAAAACATTTATACTATCTTTGAAGTATCCTAACGAAAATCCTTCTTACTTTTTTCATAAATTATTTTTATAATTTTAAAATATTTAAACTATCCTTCAAGTACCCTAAGCGAAATCCTACTTACTTTTTTATATAAATTATTTTTATAATTTTAAAACATTTAACCTATCCTTCAAGTATCCTAACCAAAATCCTTCTTACTTTTTTATATAAATTATTTTTATAGTTTTCAAATATTTTAAACTATCTTTCAAGTACCCTAAGCGAAATCCTACTTACTTTTTATTTAAATTATTTTATAATTTTAAAACATTTAACCTATCCTTCAAGTATCCTGCAGCAATCCTACTTACTTTTTTATATAAATTATTTTTATAATTTTAAAACATTTATATTATCTTTCAAGTATCCTAAGCGTAAATCCTACAAACTTTTTTCATAAATTATTTTAATAATTTTAAAATATTTAAACTATCCTTCAAGTACCCTAAATAGAAATCCTAGTTACTTTTTTAATACAAATTATTTTATAATTTTAAAACATTTAAACTATCCTTGAAGTATCCTAAATAGAAATCCTACTTACTTTTTTATAAATTATTTTTATAATTTAAAAACATTTAAACTATCCTTCGTAGTACCTAAATAGAAACCTACTTACATTTTTACATAAATTATTTTTATAATTTTAAAACATTCACCACTATCCTTTGGAAATTATCCTAGTAGAAATCCTTCTTACTTTTTTTATAAATTATTTTTATAATTTTTAAACTTTTAAAAACTTTCATAAAGTGCCCTAAACAGAAATCCTACTTACTTTTTAATATAAATTATTTTATAATTTTAAAACATTTAACATATATCCTTCAAGTATCCTAAGCAATCCTACTAACTTTTTTATATAAATTATTTTTATGGATTTTAAAACTTTATACTGTCTTTGAAGTATCCTAAATAAAATCCTTTTACTCTTTTATAAATTATCTTTATAATTTTAAAAATATTTAAACTTTTTCCTTAAAGTTATTCCCTAAACGAGAAATCCTACTTACTTTTAAATATAAATTATTTTATAATTTTAAAAAAACATTTAACATACCTTCAAGTATCTCTAGATGAAATCCTACTAACTTTTTTATATAAATTAATTTTATAATTTTAAAACATTAATACTATCTTTGAAGTATCCTAAATAAAAATCCTTCTTTTTTTTATAAATTATTTTTATAATTTTAAAATATTTAAACTTTCCTTCAGAGTACCCTAAGCGAGAAATCCTACTTACTTTTTTACTATAAATTATTTTATAATTTTAAAACATTTCTAACCTATCCTTCAAGTATCCTAAACGGAAATCCTTCTTTGCTTTTTTATAAATTATTTTTATAGTTTTAAGATATTTAAGCTATCTTTCAAAGTACCCTAAACGAAATCCTACTTACCTTTTTATATAAATTATTTTACGATTCCCAAATATTTAACCTGTCCTTCAAATCTCCTAAACAGAAATCCTACTAACTTTTTTATATAATTATTTTTATAGTTTTAAAACATTTATACCTATCCTTGAAGTATCCTCTCCGGGGAAATCCTACAAACTTTTTTATAAATTATTTTTATAATTTTAAAATATTTAAACTTTCCTTCAACTATCCCTAAATCATCCTACTTACTTTTTTATATAAATTATTTTTATAGTTTTAAAAACATTTAACTATCTTTAAAGTATCCTCAATAGAAATCCTTCTTACTTTTTTTATAAATTATTTCCCTATAATTTAAAAATGTTTAAACTTTCCTCTAAAGTACCTAAAGAAATCCATACTTACTTTTAATATAAATTATTTTATAATTTTACAAACATTTAACCTATCCTTCAAGTATCCTCAACTGAAATCCTTCTTACTTTTTTATATAATTATTTTTATAGTTTAAAAATATTTAAACTGTCCTTCACCTACCTTAGCCTGAAATCCTACTTACTTTTTTTATATAAATTATTTTATAATTTTAAAATATTTAACCTATCCTTTAATTATCACTAAGGCGAAATCCTACTAACTTTTTTATATAAATTATTTTTATAGTTTTAAAACATTTTTATATTATCTTTGAAGTATCCCTAAACGAAATCCTTCTTACTTTTTTCATAAATTATTTTTATAATTTTAAAATATTTAAACTATCCTTCAGTACCCTAAACAAATCCTAACTTACTTTTTAATATAAATTATTTTATAATTTTAAAACATTTAACATATCCTTCACGTATCTAAGAATCCTACCTCCTTTTTTATATAAATTATTTTTATAATTTTAAAACATTAATACTATCTTTGAAGTATCCTAAATAAAAATCCTTCTTACTTTTTTATAAATTATTTTTATAATTTTAAAATATTTAAACTTTCCTTCAAGTACCCTAAACAGAAATCCTACTTACTTTTTTATATAAATTATTTTTGTAGTTTTAAAACATTTAACCTATCCTTCAAGTATCCTAAACAGAAATCCTTCTTACTTTTTTTATAAATTATTTTTATAGTTTTAAAATATTTATTAGTTTTAAAACATTTATATTATCTTTGAAGTATCCTAAACGGAAATCCTTCAAACTTTTTTATAAATTATTTTTATAATTTTAAAATATTTAAACTTTCCTTCAACTATCCTAAACAGAAATCTTACTTACTTTTTTATATAAATTATTTTTATAGTTTTAAAACATTTATACTATCTTTGAAGTATCCTAAATAGAAATCCTTCTTACTTTTTTTATAAATTATTTTTATAATTTTAAAATATTTAAACTTTCCTTAAAGTACCCTAAACAGAAATCCTACTTACTTTTTTATATAAATTATTTTATAATTTTAAAACATTTAACCTATCCTTCAAGTATCCTAAAAGAATCCTTTTATTTTTTAATAAATTATTTTTATAATTTTAAAATATTTAAACTATCCTTCAAGTACCCTAAACAGAAATCCTACTTACTTTTTAATATAAATTATTTTATAATTTTAAAACATTTAACATATCCTTCAAGTATCCTAAACAGAAATCCTACTTCCTTTTTTTATATAAATTATTTTTATAATTTTAAAACATTAATACTATCTTTGAAGTATCCTAAATAAAAATCCTTCTTACTTTTTTATAAATTATTTTTATAATTTTAAAATATTTAAACTTTCCTTCAACTATCCTAAACAGAAATCTTACTTACTTTTTTATATAAATTATTTTTATAGTTTTAAAACATTTATACTATCTTTGAAGTATCCTAAATAGAAATCCTTCCTACTTTTTTATAAATTATTTTTATAATTTTAAAATATTTAAACTTTCCTTAAAGTACCCTAAACAGAAATCCTACTTACTTTTTTATATAAATTATTTTATAATTTTAAAATATTTAACCTATCCTTCAAGTATCCTAAATCTAAATCCTACTAACTTTTTTATATAAATTATCTCATAGTTTTAAAACATTTATATTATCTTTGAAGTATCCTAAACATAAATCCTTCTTACTTTTTTCATAAATTATTTTTATAATTTTAAAATATTTAAACTATCCTTCAAGTACCCTAAAGAAATCCTACTTACTTTTTAATATAAATTATTTTATAATTTTAAAACATTTAACATATCCTTCAAGTATCTAAATTAAATCCTACTTACGTTTTTATATAAATTATTTTTATAATTTTAAAACATTAATACTATCTTTGAAGTATCCTAAATAAAAAAATCCTTCTTACTTTTTTATAAATTATTTTTATAATTTTAAAATATTTAAACTTTCCTTCAAGTACCCTAAGAGAAATCCTACTTACTTTTTAATATAAATTATTTTATAATTTTAAAACATTTAACATATCCTTCAAGTATCCTAAACAGAAATGCAACTTACATTTTTATATAAATTATTTTTATTGTTTTAAAACATTTATACTATCTTTGAAGTATCCTAAATAAAAATCCTTCTTACTTTTTTATAATTTATTTTTATAATTTTAAAATATTTAAACTTTCCTTCAAGTACCCCAAAATAAATCCTACTTACTTTTTTATATAAATTATTTTTATAATTTTAAAATATTTAAACTATCCTTCAAGTACCCTAAACACAATCCTACTTACTTTTTTATATAAATTATTTTAAAATTTTAAAACATTTAACCTACCCTTCAAGTATCCTAAAAGTAAATCCTACTTACTTTTTTTATATAAATTATTTTTTATAATTTTAAAACATTAATACTATCTTTGAAGTATTCTAAATAGAAATCCTTCTTATATTTTTATAAATTAGTTTTATAATTTTAAAATATTTAAACTATCCTTCAAGTACCCTAAACAGAAAGCCTACTTACTTTTTTATACAAATTATTTTATAATTTTAAAATATTTAACCTATCCTTCAGGTATCCTAAACAGAAATCCTACTTACTTTTTTATATAAATTATTTTTATAATTTTAAAACATTTATACTATCGTTGAAGTATCCTAAACGGAAATCCTACTTACTTTTTTACATAAATTATTTTTATAATTTTAAAACATTTATACTATCATTGAAGTATCCTAAATAGAAATCCTTCTTACTTTTTTGTAAATTATTTTTATAATTTTAAAATATTTAAACTATCCTTCAAGTACCCTAAATAGAAACCCTACTTACATTTTTATATAAATTATTTTTATAGTTTTAAAACATTTATACTATCTTTGAAGTATCCTAAATAGAAATCCTTCTTACTTTTTTATAAATTATTTTTATAATTTTAAAATATTTAAACTTTCCTTAAAGTACCCTAAACAGAAATCCTACTTACTTTTTAATATAAATTATTTTATAATTTTAAAACATTTAACATATCCTTCAAGTATCCTAAATAAATCCTACTAACTTTTTTATATAAATTATTTTTATAGTTTTAAAACATTTATACTATCCTTGAAGTATCCTAAATAGAAATCCTTCTTACTTTTTTATAAATTATTTTTATAATTTTAAAATATTTAAACTTTCCTTAAAGTACCCTAAACAGAAATCCTACTTACTTTTTAATATAAATTATTTTATAATTTTAAAACATTTAACATATCCTTCAAGTATCCTAAACAGAAATCCTACTAACTTTTTTATATAAATTATTTTTATAATTTTAAAACATTAATACTATCTTTGAAGTATCCTAAATAAAAATCCTTCTTACTTTTTTATAAATTATTTTTATAATTTTAAAATATTTAAACTTTCCTTCAAGTACCCTAAACAGAAATCCTACTTACTTTTTTATAAATTATTTTACAATTTTAAAACATTTAACCTATCCTTCAAGTATCCTAAAACAATCCTTCTTACTTTTTTTATAAATTATTTTTATAGTTTTAAAATATTTAAACTATCCTTCAAGTACCCTAAATTGAAATCCTACTTACTTTTTTATAAATTATTTTACAATTCTAAAAATATTTAACCTATCCTTTCAAGTATCCTAAACAGAAATCCTACTAACTTTTTTATATAAATTATTTTTATAGTTTTAAAACATTTATATTATCTTTGAAGTATCCTAAGCTAAAATCCTTCAAACTTTTTTTTTTTTATAAATTATTTTTATAATTTTAAAATATTTAAACTTTCCTTCAACTATCCTAAAACTTACTTACTTTTTTTATATAAATTATTTTTTATAGTTTTAAAACATTTATACTATCTTTGAAGTATCCTAAATAGAAATCCTTCTTACTTTTTTATAAATTCTTTTTATAATTTTAAAATATTTAAACTTTCCTTAAAGTACCCTAAACAGAAATCCTACTTACTTTTTTATATAAATTATTTTATAATTTTAAAACATTTAACCTATCCTTCAAGTATCCTAAACAGAAATCCTTTTTATTTTTTTAATAAATTATTTTTATAGTTTTAAAATATTTAAGATTTCCTTCAAGTACCCTAAGCATAAATCCTACTTACTTTTTAATATAAATTATTTTATAATTTTAAAATATTTAACCTATCCTTCAAGTATCCTAAAGAAATCCTACTAACTTTTTTATATAAATTATTTTTATAGTTTTAAAACATTTATATTATCATTGAAGTATCCTAAACGGAAATCCTTCTTACTTTTTTCATAAATTATTTTTATAATTTTAAAATATTTAAACTATCCTTCAAGTACCCCTAAGGAAATCCTACTTACTTTTTAATATAAATTATTTTATAATTTTAAAACATTTAACATATCCTTCAAGTATCCTAAAGGAAATCCTACTTCCTTTTTTATATAAATTATTTTTTATAATTTTAAAACATTAATACTATCTTTGAAGTATCCTAAATAAAAATCCTTCTTACTTTTTTTAAATTATTTTTATAATTTTAAAATATTTAAACTTTCCTTCAAGTACCCTAAACCAAATCCTACTTACTTTTTTTATATAAATTATTTTTGTAGTTTTAAAACATTTAATACTATCTTTGAAGTATCCTAAAGAAATCCTACTTACTTTTTTTTATAAATTATTTTTATAATTTTAAAATATTTAAACTATCCTTCAAGTACCCTAAACAGAAATCCTACTTACATTTTTATATAAATTATTTTTATAGTTTTAAAACATTTATACTATCTTTGAAGTATCCTAAATAGAAATCCTTCTTACTTTTTTTATAAATTATTTTTATAATTTTAAAATATTTAAACTTTCCTTAAAGTACCTAAACGAAATCCTACTTACTTTTTTATATAAATTATTTTATAATTTTAAAATATTTAACCTATCCTTCAAGTATCCTAACAGAAATCCTACTAACTTTTTTATATAAATTATTTTTATAGTTTTAAAACATTTATATTATCTTTGAAGTATCCTAAATGAATCCTTCTTGCTTTTTTCATAAATTATTTTTATAATTTTAAAATATTTAAACTATCCTTCAAGTACCTAAACCGAAATCCTACTTACTTTTTAATATAAATTATTTTATAATTTTAAAACATTTAACATATCCTTCAAGTATCCTAACGTAAATCCTACTTACGTTTTTATATAAATTATTTTTATAATTTTAAAACATTAATACTATCTTTGAAGTATCCTAAATAAAAATCCTTCTTACTTTTTTTATAAATTATTTTTATAATTTTAAAATATTTAAACTTTCCTTCAAGTACCTAAACAAATTTAAATCCTACTTACTTTTTTATATAAATTATTTTTGTAGTTTTAAAACATTTATACTATCTTTGAAGTATCCTAAACAAAAATCTTTCTTACTTTTTATAAAATTATTTTTATAATTTTAAAATATTTAAACTATCCTTCAAGTACCCTAAACGAAACCTACTTACTTTTTTATATAAATTATTTTAAAATTTTAAAACATTTAACCTATCCTTCAAGTATCCTAATAATCCTACTTACTTTTTTATATAAATTATTTTTATAATTTTAAAACATTAATACTATCTTTGAAGTATTCTAAATAGAAATCTTTCTTATATTTTTATAAATTAGTTTTATAATTTTAAAATATTTAAACTATCCTTCAAGTACCACTAAACAGAAAGCCTACTTACTTTTTTTATACAAATTATTTTATAATTTTAAAATATTTAACCTATCCTTGGTGTCCTAAGAGAAATCCTACTTACTTTTTTTATATAAATTATTTTTATAATTTTAAAACATTTATACTATCGTTTGAAGTATCCCTAAACGAAATCCTACTTACTTTTTTTACATAAATTATTTTTATAATTTTAAAACATTTATACTATCATTGAGTATCCTAAATAGAAATCCTTCTTACTTTTTTTGTAAATTATTTCATAATTTTTAAAATATTTAAACTATCCTTCAAGTACCCTAAATAGAAACCCTACTTACATTTTTATATAAATTATTTTTATAGTTTTAAAACATTTATACTATCTTTGATATCCTAAATAGAAATCCTTCTTACTTTTTTATAAATTATTTTTATAATTTTAAAATATTTAAACTTTCCTTAAAGTACCCTAAACAAATCCTACTTACTTTTTAATATAAATTATTTTATAATTTTAAAACATTTAACATATCCTTCAAGTATCCTAAATAATCCTACTTACTTTTTTATATAAATTATTTTCATAATTTTAAAACATTAATACTATCTTTGAAGTATCCTAAATAAAAATCCTTCTTACTTTTTTATAAATTATTTTTATAATTTTAAAATATTTAAACTTTCCTTCAAGTACCCTAAAACAGAAATCCTACTTACTTTTTTATATAAATTATTTTATAATTTTAAAACATTTAACCTATCCTTCAAGTATCCTAAATAGAATCCATTCTTACTTTTTTTATAAATTATTTTTATAGTTTTAAAATATTTAAACTATCCTTCAAGTACCCTAAACAAAATCTCTCACTTACTTTTTTATATAAATTATTTTACAATTCTAAAATATTTAACCTATCCTTCAAGTATCCTAAACAAATCCTACTTACTTTTTTTTATATAAATTATTTTTATAATTTTAAAACATTAATACTATCTTTGAAGTATTCTAAATAGAAATCCTTCTTATATTTTTATAAATTAGTTTTATAATTTTAAAATATTTAAACTATCCTTCAAGTACCCTAAACAGAAAGCCTACTTACTTTTTTATACAAATTATTTTATAATTTTAAAATATTTATACTATCTTTGAAGTATCCTAAATAGAAATCCTTCTAACTTTTTTATAAATTATTTTTATAATTTTAAAATATTTAAACTTTCCTTAAAGTACCCTAAACTAATCCTTCTTACTTTTTTTATATAAAGTATTTTACACATTCTAAAATATTTAACCTATATTCAAGTATCCTAATAGAAATCCTACTAACTTTTTTATATAAATTATTTTTATAGTTTTAAAACATTTATATTATCTTTGAAGTATCCTAAACGGAAATCCTTCAAACTTTTTTATAAATTATTTTTATAATTTTAAACTATTCAACTTTCCTTGCAACTATCCTAAACAGAAATCTTACTTACTTTTTTATATAAATTATTTTTATAGTTTTAAAACATTTATACTATCTTTGAAGTATCCTAAATAGAAATCCTTCTTACTTTTTTATAAATTATTTTTATAATTTTAAAATATTTAAACTTTCCTAAAGTACCTAAAAACGAAATCCTACTTACTTTTTTATATAAATTATTTTATAATTTAAAACATTTAACCTGTCCCTTCAAGTATCCTAATCAGAAATCCTTTTTATTTTTTTTATAAATTATTTTTATAGTTTTAAAATATTTAAACTATCCTTCAAGTACCCTAACCTAAATCCTACTTACTTTTTTTTTATTAATTACTTTTACAATTTTAAAAAAATTTAACCTATCCTTCAAGTATCCTAAATAGAAATCCTACTAGCTTTTTTATATAAATTATTTTCATAGTTTTAAAAAACATTTATATTATCTTTGAAGTATCTAAACTGAAATCAATCCTTACTTTTTTCATAAATTATTTTTATAATTTTAAAATATTTAAACTATCCTTCAAGTACCCTAAAAGAAAATCCTACTTACTTTTTAATATAAATTATTTTTATAATTTTAAAACATTTAACATATCCTTTAAGTATCTAAACGAAACCTACTTCCTTTTTTATATAAATTATTTTTATAATTTTAAAACATTAATACTATCTTTGAAGTATCCTAAATAAAAATCCTTCTTACTTTTTTATAAATCATTTTTATAATTTTAAAATATTTAAACTTTCCTTTCAAGTCCTCTAGACAGAAATCCTACTTACTTTTATATAAAATTATTTTTGTAGTTTTAAAAACATTTACACTATCTTTAAGTATCCTAAAACGAGAAATCCTACTTACTTTTTTATAAATTATTTTATCATTTTACAAATATTTAAACTATCCTTCAAGTACCCCTAAACAGAAATCCTACTTACATTCATAGATAAATTATTTTTTTATAGTTTTAAAACATCTATACTATCTTTGAAATATCCTAAATAAGAAATCCTTCTTACTTTTTTTTAAATTATTTTACAATTTTAAATCATTTTAAACTTTCCTAAAAGTTCCCTAAACATAATCCTACTTACTCTTTTTATATAAATTATTTTACAATTTTTAAAAGATTTAACCTATCCTTCAAGTATCCTCAAAAGATCCTACTAACTTTTTTATATAAATCATTTTTTATTTTAAAACATTTATATTATCTTTCAAGTATCCAAAACAGTGAAATCCTTCTTACTTTTTCATAAATTAATTTTATAATTTTAAAAAAGAATAAACTATCCTTCCTAAGTACCCTAAGCAGAAATCCTACTTCACTTTTTACAATATAAACTATTTTACAATTTTTTAAAAACATTTAACGTATCCTTGGTTAAAAAAAAATTTATCCACTTTTCTTTTAATAATAAATATTCTTATAATTTTATATTTACTTAAAGTATCCCAAATCCAAATCCTACTTCCTTTTTTAGATAAATTATTTTATAAATTTTTAAAACATTTCAAAACTATCTTAGAAATTTTCTAAATATTTTAATAAAAATCCTTCTTACTTTTTGATAAATTATTTTTATAATTTTTTTATTTAATCATTTTTCATATTTTAAATATAAAATCTCACTTTCATTTTTTTAACATAAACTTTAATATTTAAAATTTCCTTAAAGTACCCTACAAACCGAAATCCTACTTACTTTTTATATAAATAATTTTGTAATTTTAAAACATTAATACTATCTTGAAGTATCCTAAACAAACAATCCTTCTAAATTTTTTAAAATTAGTTTTATAAATTCTACAAAATATTTTAAACTAATCCTTCAGTACCCTAAATGAAATCCTCACTTACTTTTTTTATTAATAACTTATTTTATAATTTTAAAAAAATATTTTTTTTATCTAAATAGAACTTTTAGATTTTACAATTATTTTATAAATTTTAAAATATTTCAAACCTATCCTTCACAGTATCCTAAAATAAAGTCCTACTTACTTTTTTTAGATAAAACTATTACTTTTATAATTTTAAAACATTAAAACTATATTTGGAAGTAGCCTAAATAAGAAATCCTTCTTAATTACTTTCATATAAATCAGTTTTATAATTTTAAAATATTTAAACTATCCTTCAAGTACCCTAAACAGAGAAAGCCTACTTACTTTTTTATACAAATTATTTTATAATTTTAAAACATTAATACTATCTTTGAAGTATCCTAAATAGAAATCCTTCTTATATTTTTATAAATTAGTTTTATAATTTTTAAAATATTTAAACTATCCCTTAAGTACCACTAAGCAGAAAGCCTACTTTTTTAAACAAATTATTTTATAATTTTTAAAATATTTAACCTATCCTTCGGGTATCCTAAACAGAAATCCTACTTACTTTTTATATAAATTATTTTTATAATTTTAAAACATTTATGCTATCGTGAAGTAGCCTCAAACGAAAATCCTACTTACTTTTTTCATAAATTACTCTTATAATTCTAAAACATGTTTATACCATCATTGAAGATATGCTAAACTAGAAATACTTCTTACTTTTTTATAAATTATTTTTTTATAATTATAAAATATTAAAACTATCCTTCAAGTACCCTTTAAAGAGATACCTATTTCCATTTTTATATTATAAAATTATTTTATAGCTTCATTTAAAACGTTTATACTATCTTTTTGAAGTATCCTAAAACAGAATCCTTCTTAATTTTCTATAAATTATTTTTATACTTTTAAAATATTTAAATTATCCTTCACAAGTACCCTAACAGAAATCAAACTTACAATTTTTCATAAATTATTTTTATAGTTCTAAACATATTCATACTCCATCTACACTATCAGCTTAATCACTACTTACTTTATTTTATATAAATTTATTTTTTTATACTTTAAAGCATTTAAACCTTCCTAAAAGTACCCTAAACAGAAATCCTAATTTCTTTTTTTAAGATAAATTTATTCTATAATTTTAAAATATTTAACCTATCATTCAAGTATCCTAAGCAGAAAACCTACTAACTTTCATATATTAAATTATTTTTATTAGTTTCAAAAACATTTATATTATCTTTGAAGTATTCCTAGCGTGAAAATCCTTCTTACTTTTTTCATAAATAAATTTTTATAACTTCAAAATATTTAAACTATCCTTGAATACCCTAACCCGAAATCCTACTTACTTTTAACATAAATTATCTTTATAAATTTTAAAACATTTCAACATATCTTTCAAGTATCCTAACAGAAATCCTACTTACTTTTTATATTAAATATTTTTATACCTTTTCAAAACATTAATACTAACTTTGAAGTATTCTAAATAAAAATTTCCTTCTTACTTCTTATAAATTCATTTTTACAATTTTAAAATATTAAAACTTTCCTTCAAGTACCCTAAAAACCCTAGGGTCCTCTACTTACTTTTTTATATAAATTATTTTTGTAATTTTAAAACATTTTATACTATCTTTGAAGTATCCTAAAATAATCTTTCTTACTTGTTTTTTAAATTATTTTTACAATTTTAAAATATTTAAACTATCCTTGAGTACCCTAAGAATCATATTCAATACTTTTTTATATAAATTATTTCTATAGCTTTAAAAGATTAAAACTATCTCTAGTTGTAAGTATCCTAAACAGAAACCCTACTAAGTTTTTTATATAAATTATTTTTATAATTTTAAAACATTTAAACTTTCCTTAAAGTACCTAAACAATCTACTTACTATTTCCAATATTATTTTATAATTTTAAAATATTTAACCTATCCTTAAGTATCCTAAACGAAATCCTTCTAAATTTTTTATATGAACTTACTTATATAGTTTAAAACATTTATATTATCTTTGAAGTATCCTAATGAGAAATCCTACTTACTTTTTTATATAAATTATTTTTATAATTTAAAAAGATTTACACTATCATTGGAAGTATGCTAACGAAGAGCTACTTCTTACTTTTTTATAAATCATTTTATAATTTTAAAATATTTAAACTATCGTTGAAATATAATGAAACCCCTACTTACATTTTTATATAAATTATTTTATATATCTTTAAACATTTATTCCTATCTTTTAAGTATCCTAAATAGAAATCCTTCACTTTTTATAAATTTTTTCATAATTTTAAAACATTTAACCTTCCTTTAAAGTCACCCCTTAAAGCAATCCCACCTACTTTTTATATAATATTTATACTTTTAAAACATTTAACCCATCCTCAAGTATCCTAAAGAACCATTCTTACTTTTTCATAAATTATTTTTATAGTTTTAAAATATTTAAACTATCCTTCAAGTACCCTAATTAGAAATCCTACTTACTTTTCTATATAAATTATTTTTATAATTTTAAAATATTTAACCTATCCTACAAGTTTCCTAGTGATTAATCCTACTAACTTTTTCCACTATAAATTATTTTTATAGTTTTCAAAACATTTAAACTATCTTTCAATTATCCTAAGCGAAAGTCATTCTTACTTTTTTTCATAATTTATTTTATAATTTTAAAATATTTAAACATATCCTTCAAGTACCTTAAAGCGGGGAAATCCTACTTACTTTTTATATAAATTATTTTATAATTTAAAAACGTTGTAAAACATATTCCTTCGGGTATCCTGGAAAACGAGAGGAAATCCTATCACGCTTTTACCCTAAATTATTTTTATAATTTTAAAAACATTAATACTATCTTTGAAGTATCCTAAATAAAAATCCTTCTTACTTTTTTATAAATTATTTTTATAATTTTTAAAATATTCAAACTTTCCTTTAAAGTACCCTAGAAATCAAATCCCTACTTACTTTTTATATAAATTATTTTTGTAGTTTTAAAACATTTATACTATCTTTGAAGTATCCTAAACAAAAAATCCCTTCTTACTTTTTATAAATTATTTTTATAAATTTTAAAATATTTAAATATCCTTCAAGTACCCTAAGCCAGAATCCTACTTACTTTTTTTATATAAATTATTTTAAAATTTTAAAACATTTAACCTTCTATCCCTTCAAGATTATCCTAGCAGAAAATCCTACTTACTTTTTTATATAAATTATTTTTATAATTTTAAAACATTAATACTATCTTGAAGTATCCTAAATAGAATCCTTCATATATTTTTTTATAAATTAGTTTTATAATTTTAAAATATTTAAACTAGCCTCAAGCACCCTAAACGAGTAAAGCCTACTTACTTTTTTATACAAATTATTTTATAATTTTAAAATATTTAACCTATCCTTGGTTTATCCTAAACAAAATCCTACTTCTTTTTTTATATAAATTATTTTTATAATTTTAAAAACATTTATACTGTCGTTGAAGTATCCTAAACGGAAATCCTACTTACTTTTTTACATAAATTATTTTTTATAATTTTAAAACATTTATACTATCATTGAAGCATGCTAGGAAATACTGCTTACTTACTTTTTATAAATTATTTTTATAATTTTAAAATATTTAAAAAAAAACTATCCTTGAAGTATCCTAAATAAAATCCTTCTTACTTTTTTATAAATTATTTTTATAATTTTAAAATATTTAAACTTTCCTTAAAGTACCCTAAACGAAATCCTCAGTTACTTTTTAATATAAATTATTTTATAATTTTAAAACATTTAACATATCCTTCAAGTATCCTAAACAAATCCTACCTACTTTTTTATATAAATTATTTTTATAATTTTTAAAACATTAATACTATCTTTGAAGTATCCTAAATAAAAATCCCTTCTTACTTTTTTATAAATTATTTTTATAATTTTAAAATATTTAAACTTCCCTTCAAGTACCCTACCGTAGCAATCCTACTTACTTTTTAATATAAATTATTTTATAATTTTTAAAACATTTAACATATCCTTCAAGTATCCTAAACAGAAATCCAACTTACATTTTTATATAAATTATTTTTATTGTTTTAAAACATTTATACTATCTTTGAAGTATCCTAAATAAAAATCCTTCTTACTTTTTTACTAATTTATTTTATAATTTTAAAATATTTAAACTTTCCTTCAAGTACCCTAAATCAATCCTACTTACTTTTTTTATATAAATTATTTTATAATTTTAAAACATTTAACCTATCCTTTAAGTATCCTAAGGCGAAATCCTTCTTACTTTTTTTATAAATTATTTTTATAGTTTTAAAATATTTACACTATCACTCAAGTACCCAAAATAAGTAAATCCTACTTACTTTTTATATAAATATTTTATAATTTTAAAATATTTAACCTATCCTTCAAGTATCCTAAACGAATCCTACTTACTTTTTTATATAAATTATTTTTATAGTTTTAAAACATTTATATTATCTTTGAAGTATCCTAGCCGAAATCCTTCTTACTTTTTTCATAAATTATTTTTATAATTTTAAAATATTTAAACTATCCTTCAAGTACCCTAAACGATCCTACTTACTTTTTAATATAAATTATTTTATAATTTTAAAACATTTAACATATCCTTCAAGTATCCTAAGCAATCCTACTTACTTTTTTATATAAATTATTTTTATAATTTTAAAACATTAATACTATCTTTGAAGTATCCTAAATAAAAATCCTTCTTACTTTTTTATAAATTATTTTTATAATTTTAAAATATTTAAACTTTCCTTAAAGTACCCTAAACAGAAATCCTAGTTACTTTTTAATATAAATTATTTTATAATTTTAAAACATTTAACATATCCTTCAAGTATCCTAAAAGAAAATCCATACTCATTTTTATATAAATTATTTTTTATAATTTTAAAACATTAATACTATCTTTGAAGTATCCTAAATAAAAATCCTTCTTACTTTTTTATAAATTATTTTTATAATTTTAAAATATTTAAACTTTCCTTCAAGTACCCTAAACAAAATCCTACTTACTTTTTAATATAAATTATTTTATAATTTTAAAACATTTAACATATCCTTCAAGTATCCTAAACAGAAATCCAACTTACATTTTTATATAAATTATTTTTATTGTTTTAAAACATTTATACTATCTTTGAAGTATCCTAAATAAAAATCCTTCTTACTTTTTTATAAATTATTTTTATAATTTTAAAATATTTAAACTTTCCTTCAAGTACCCTAAACAGAAATCCTACTTACTTTTTTATATAAATTATTTTATAATTTTAAAACATTTAACCTATCCTTCAAGTATCCTAAGCAGAAATCCTTCTTACTTTTTTTATAAATTATTTTTATAGTTTTAAAATATTTAAACTATCCTTGAAGTACCCAAAACAAATCCTACTTACTTTTTTATATATAAATATTTGATAATTTTAAAATATTTAACCTATCCTTCAAGTAACCTAAATAAATCCCTTTCTTTTTTATATAAATTATTTTTATAGTTTTAAAACATTTATATTATCTTTGAAGTATCCTAAACGGAAATCCTTCTTACTTTTTTCATAAATTATTTTTATAATTTTAAAATATTTAAACTATCCTTCAAGTACCCTAAACAGAAATCCTACTTTACTTTTTTATATAAATTATTTTATAATTTTAAAACATTTAACCTATCCTTCAAGTATCCTAAAAGTAAATCCTTCTTACTTTTTTTTATAAATTATTTTTATAGTTTTAAAATATTTAAACTATCCTTCAAGTACCCAAAACAGAAATCCTACTTACTTTTTTATATAAATATTTGATAATTTTAAAATATTTAACCTATCCTTCAAGTATCCTAAACAGAAATCCTACTTACTTTTTTATATAAATTATTTTTATAGTTTTAAAACATTTATATTATCTTTGAAGTATCCTAAACGGAAATCCTTCTTACTTTTTTCATAAATTATTTTTATAATTTTAAAATATTTAAACTATCCTTCAAGTACCCTAAAAAAAACCCTACTTAATTTTTAATATAAATTATTTTATAAATTTAAAACATTTAACATATCCTTCAAGTATCCTAAACAGAAATCCTTCTTACTTTTTTATAAATTATTTTTATAATTTTAAAATATTTAAACATTCCTTCAAGTACCCTAAACAGAAATCCTACTTACTTTTTAATATAAATTATTTTATAATTTTAAAACATTTATATTATCTTTGAAGTATCCTAAATAGAAATCCTTCTTACTTTTTTATAAATTATTTTTATAATTTTAAAATATTTAAACTATCCTTCAAGTACCCTAAACAGTAAATCCTAATTACTTTTTTTATATAAATTATTTTTATAATTTTAAAATATTTAAACTTTCCTTCAACTACCCTAAATAGAAATGCTACTTACTTTTTTATATAAATTATATTAAAATTTTAAAATATTTAACTTATCCTTCAAGTATCCTAAACAGAAATCCTACTTACTTTTTTATATAAATTATTTTTATAGTTTTAAAACATTTATAGTATCTTTGAAGTATCCTAAACAGAAATCCTTCTTACTTTTTTATAAATTATTTTTATAATTTTAAAATATTTAAACTATTCTTTAAGTACCCTAAACAGAAATCCTACATACTTTTTTTATATATATTATTTTTATAATTTTAAAATATTTAAACCATCATTCAAGTATCCTAAACAGAAATCCTACTTACTTTTTTACATAAATTATTTTTATAATTTTAAAACATTTATACTATCATTGAAGTATCCTAAACAAAATCCTTCTTACTTTTTTTATAAATTATTTTTATAATTTTAAAATATTTAAACTATCCTTCAAGTACCCCAAATCGAAATCCTACTCACTTTTTTATATAAATTATTTTTATAATTTTAAAACATTTAACCTATCCTTCAAGTATCCTAAACAGAATCCTTCTTATTTTTTTATAAATTATTTTTATAATTTTCAAATATTTAAACTTTCCCTTCAAGTACCCTAAACGAAATCCTACTTACTTTTTAATATAAATTATTTTATAATTTTTTATAACATTTAACCTATCCTTCAAGTATCCTAAACATTTAAAATATCCTTCAAGTATCATAAACATAAATCGATTTCATCGCTTTTTATAATTATTTTTAATTATAAAACATTTAAACTATCCTTCAAGTATCATAAACAGAAATCCTAATAACTTTTTTTTAATTATTTTTATAATGTTAAAAAATTTAAACTATCTTTCAAGTATCTTTAACATCAATCCTATTTATTTTTAAAAACAATTCTTTTTATAATTTGAAAACTTTTAAAATATCCTTCGGGTATCATAAATAGAAATCGTAGTAACTTTTTTATATAAATTATTTTTATAATTATAAAACATTTAAAACTATCCTTCAAGTATCATAAATGCAAATCCTAATAACATTTTTAAATTATTTTTAAAATGTTAAAAAATTTAAACTATCTTTCAAGTATCCTTAACATCCCTCCTTATTTTTTTAAAAATTATTTTTATAATTTTAAAATATCTAAAATATCCTTCGTATCATAAATACGAAATCATTATTACTTTTTTTATAAATCATTTTTTTAATTATAAAACATTTAAACTATCCTTCAAGTATATTTAAAATCAATCCTACCTTGCATTTTTTAAAAAATTATTTTTATAATTTTAAAACATTCAAAATATCCTTCAAGTATCATAAACAGAAATTGTACTTATTTATTTTTATAAATTATTTTTTTATTTATAAAACATTTAAACTATCCTTCAAGTATCATAAAGCAAATCCTAATAACCTTTTTTTAATTATTTTATAATGTTAAAAAAATTTAAACTATCTTTCAACCATCTTTTTAACATCAATCCTCCTTATTTTTTTAAAAATTATTTTTATAATTTTAAAACATTTAAAAATATCCTTCAAGTATCATAAATGTAATCGCATTTCACCGCTTTTTATAATTATTTTTTTAATTATAAAACATTTAAACTATCCTTCTTCAACTATCATAAACAGAAATCCTAATAACTTTTTTTAAATTATTTTTATAATGTTAAAAAATTTAAAAACTATCTTTCAAGTATCTTTAACATCAATCCTATTTATTTTTAAAAACAGATTCTTTTTATAATTTTGAAAACTTTTAAAATACCCTTCAAGTATCATAAATAGAAATCGTAAGTAACTTTTTTTTTATAAATTATTTTTATAATTATAAAACATTTAAACTATCCTTCAAGTATCATAAACAAGCAAATCTCTAATAACTTTTTTTTAAATTATTTTTAAAATAAGTTAAAAAATTTAAAACTATCTTTCAAGTATCCTTAACATCCCTCCTTATTTTTTTAAAAATTATTTTTATAATTTTAAAATATTCTAAAATTATCCCTTCGGGTGTGGGAATATCATAAAACGGAATCATTATTACTTTTTTTATAAATCATTTTTTTTAATTATAAAACATTTAAACTATCCTCCAAGTATATTTAAAATCAATCCCACTTGATTTTTTAAAAAAATTATTTTTATAATTTTTTTAAAACATTCAAAATATCCTTCAAGTATCATAAACAGTAATGTAAAATTTATTTATTTTTTATAAATTATTTTTTTATTTATAAAACATTTAAACTATCCTTCAAGTATCATAAATTAAATCAAAATCAATAACCCTTTTTAATTATTTTATAATGTTAAAAAATTTAAACTATCTTTCAACTATCTTTAACATCAATCCTCCTTATTTTTTTAAAATTAATTATTTTTATAATTTTAAAACATTTAAAATATCCTTCAAGTATCATAAAAGTAAATTTACTACACTGCTTTTTATAATTATTTTTTTAATTATAAAACATTTAAACGATCCTTCAAGTATCATAAACGGAACCTTCAATAACTTTTTTTAATTATTTTTATAATGTTAAAAAATTTAAAACCATCCTTCAAGTATCTTTAACATCAATCCTTATTTATTTAAAAACAATTCTTTTTATAATTTGAAAACTTTAAAAATATCCTTCGTGTATCATAAAATAGAAATCGAGTAACTTTTTTTATATAAATTATTTTTATAATTATAAAACATTTAAACTATCCTTCAAGCATTTTAAATCGTAGGGTAACTTAATAACATTTTTTTAAATTACTGCAAAATGTTAAAAATTTAAACTATCTTTCAAGTATCCTTAACATCCTCCTAATTTTTTAAAATTATTTTTATAATTTTAAAATATCTAAAATATCCTTCGTATCATGCGCAAAATCGCAAATCATTATTACTTTTTTTATAAATCATTTTTTACTATAAAAACATTTAAAACTATCCTTCAAGTATATTTAAAATCAATCCTATCGCATTTTAAAAATTATTTTTATAATTTTAAAACATTCAAAATATCCTTCAAGTATCATAAACAAATAATTGTACTTATTTATTTTTATAAATTATTTTTTTATTTATAAAACATTTAAACCATCCTTCAAGATTTACAAATGTAAAACTAATAACCTTTTTTTAATTATTTTATAATGTTAAAAAATTTAAACTATCTTTCAACTATTCTTTTAACATCAATCCTCCTTATTTTTTTAAAAAAATTATTTTTATAATTTT